>JAJJWW010000129.1:360974-613332 GCA_023531295.1 Papaver armeniacum
TCAACAATGGGAATGGCATATCCAAAATTGGTGTAATAAGAAAATGCGTAGGAGGTGTAGTTTTTGCAAACTGAATTCAAAGTGAACCCTAATCTAATATTTAAAACCATCAACCATTGTGGCTCGTAACTATCATGCATGAAAACCAATCAAGTTTGACACGGCAAGTGTTTTCGCAGGACTTTGCACGGTCACTCTCAATGTCGTTATTTTGATGGCTAAAATGACTTGCATGGTTTTCAAACCACCTTGATAATCGGCCGACCAAAGGGAGGCCTTCTATGTGATGAAAAAAATGCAGATTGTCAGACACAACAAATGTCCCAGGAATTTAAAATTGAAATTTCAAATCTCATAATTTCACAAAATTAAAGTTCAATTTGAGGTAATCAATCAAATTGATCACAAATTGCGGTCTGAGTTAATCAAACAAGCATACTAACAGTTCAAAGATCATCAAATTAGCAAGTAGATCCATCTAAATCGATCGATTTCAGTTTCGTTTTCATAAAAAATAAAAATAAATAAATTATCAGATTCCAAATCTATCTCTGTTGATTTTATAAATTTCATCCAACTGAAACTGTTACACTCAACCCATTGATTCGTAGATTGAACAATCAGATTCGATCAATTGCAGTAGCAGAGAATGAATTGCAGTAGCAGGAAATCGGGTGAAGAAGATAAGCTTGCGGATATGGTCTTCACCGTTGGCCCAAATACTCGACCTGCGACTGCACCCCTTATTTTAAAGTGAAAACAAACAAAATTGTCTAAATTTATCAACAAACCTGAATCCTGTGTTACCAGTGGTGAAGTGCACTCGTTCAACTAAGAAACTAAAAAACCATTTCCATATCCAGCATCTCAACTTTTACTGCTACTACTAGTCTCTATTTACTCAACCTCTCCTTGTTATAATAAATTGACAAGTTTAATAGAAGAAAATCGAAGTTTTTATCTATGGGGTAGTGTTTAAATGCAGCAAAAACAAAGATATGTGGAGTTGGGTTATTAATTTCGTCAACATCTCGATGGAAGAAGAAGAAGAAGAAGGAAACTGCCGCATAAGAAGAAGAGAAAAAATGATGGCCATTTTAGGGCTTTGCACTCCTGGTGAGATTACCGAAACGTCCTTGATTTGGATACGTGTAGACCATGCATCTTACATGCGGACCGGTGAGGACTAAGGAGATGAGTACTCTTGCTGTCCTTGTACACATCAATATATGATATATATGATGATTGTAACTCCACATAGATTTCGTCCCTGACTAAATCCAATCTTTTTTTTTTTACTAAACCAATCAGATTAGGGGTGGGGTTGGGGGATCAAGTTAGGGCAATGCCCATAGCAGTCACAAACACAAAATTAATTTATTGGTTTATATGAAAATTAACGATTATAAATAATTTATTTATTTAATTATCATATATAATAACTTTTCATGATCTCATTATTATTGCTAATCTATCAAAGTTCCATGATTTATAGGGGATACCAGTATTATTTGGGGATGATATCACCTCATAAGACAAACAAATAAAGATCATGACCGTCGGATCGCTCAACTGGTATCAACCCCGTTAATAGTGGTATGCTCCTTTATAAATAATGCAAAATTCTACTAGATGCATATCGAGTTTACATGTCGAAACCATAAGCGAAATAAACGTAGGAATTTTTTTTTATATATGTCGGAAAATGTAGAAAACTTTTTTCTTAAAGATTCCAAAATTATACTACCTCCATCCCACTATTAGGTGACCTGCTTTTTAGTATGGAGTATATTTTAAGCAATCTTTCAGTCTGATATTTTATCTGATGTCAAGTTATCTCTCTCCTAGTGCAAAGGGATCTTCTTTTTGTCGGCCACCACTGCTGCAGCAGTTATCTAGTTAACTATACACAGACGCCATGCATTGAACTTTTTATTTTAGATTAAAAAGTCATTAAAATAAGGACCCAATTCATTAAAATTCCGTCCGAAAAAAGTTGAGATACGATTATTGTTTGGAGAGATATATTTAAGAGTTTATAGCGCAGAATCATTTAGAGTTCACATGTAACAAAAACTATAGCCGATCAATACATATTTTGAAATTAAAATTTTGAGCTGGTTGAATTGATTTATCAAGAATTCTGTGAATGATTTCGTTTCACTGAAAAGACATAATTGTAGCTCATCAGCTTTGTACTTCTCAGGGGTTTCTGCCGCTCGAAAATGCCACAACAACTGGTAGAATATTACAATATCAGATCTCAGGGGTTTCTGCTGCTGGAAAATGCCACAACAACTGGTAGAATATTACAATATCAGACGTGGAGTGATATATTTGCTTGTAGAAAATAAATATAGTTCACTAGAAAATATTTTGTAATCAATTGAAATAGTAGGATGGAGCAGTTATTGTCTGGTGTAGGATTCTTTTTCACTGCTAATACATTTATTTTACTTGTGCTTTCTTGACTCCATCATCACATGGTAAAAACGATACCAAACTGCTCTCATGCATTAAAACAGTTAAATAACAATATCCATATACGATAACCCAATAGCTGTTTTTTTTTTTTAATTTGCAAAAACAAAAACCAAATCAGCAACAATGATAACCAAATAGCTTTTCTTTTAAGTTGCGAAAACAAAAACCAAATCAACTGGTAGAATATAACAATATCAGACGTGGAGTGATATATATGCTTTTAGATAATAAGTATAGTTCACTAGAAAATATTTTTGTAATCAATTGAAATAGTAGGATGAAGCAGTTGTTGTCTGGTGTAGGATTCTTTTTCACTGCTAATAAATTTATTTTACTTGTGCTTTCTAGCTAGACTCCATCATCACATGGTAAAAACGATACCAAACTGCTCTCATGCATTAGAACAGTTACGATAACCAAATAGTTTTTTTTTTTTAAGTTGCAAAAACAAAAACCAAATCAGCAATGGAAGGAGAGGCCCGAGCTTTTTCCTTTTTAGCAAGAAAGTTGGTTGGATGATAGCCCATGTAGGACTATAATGTGGGCGTCCAAACCATCACTGATTGGCGATTAGTATTGCAATCCTAATTTCATATTGTTTGTACCGTGAGTATGCCTCATATTGGGCCAGAATGTTGCCTGAGCCACTATTTAGCTGCCACAAGCCTACCCATTGAAGTAACTACTAGCAAGTCCAGGGATCCATAAAGTCAATGGCAGGTCAATGGTCAAAGTCAACCATCAGTCAGCTATCGAAGTCAAGTTGCCAGTTGAGTTTCTATGAATTCGGAAGGAGGCCAAAGCCTGCGGCCAATGTCGGCGTCCAATGCCGACGGCCAACGACCGGCGGCCAGCGCCGGAGGCCAATGCCAGCGTCCAATGTCGGCGTCCTACACCGGAGGCCAATGCGCTGTTAGCCAGTATCTACCCATGCTGTCAGCTGTGCTTCCAGATAGCATCCATCCATAGTGCCATCCCGTTATGCCAGTGAAGCAAGTCCGCCAACATGGCAAGTCAATAGGCATGAGGCGGTTTCATGCAAGATTAATACATGAAGGCATGCATGGCGTTTCATGCGAATTGATTCTAAGAGGCATGCATGTCGGTTTCATGCGGGGAGGCATGCAAGGATGTTTCATGCAGAATTGATTCTAGGAGGAATGCGGGGGAGATTAATGCAATTTAAGTTTATCTAAAATTAATTATTTGCTAGGTATAAATAGGGGCCCATGCAGAGGAAAGGGGGTGGCGGATACAAAAAAAAAACCAAAAAAGGGATCAAAAATGATTGTAACCCATACTTGAATAAAATATCTCTCCATACGGGATTCGTCCGTGGATGTAGGCAACTCATGCCGAACCACGTTAAATTCGTGTGTCTGTCATTCTTGATTATTTCATTTTTTTAACCCTGTTTTCCTCATCATCACCAAAATCATCGTGTTTAGTGGCTGGAAATATTTTGGTACAAACATTGGTTTGGAAACTAAGGGGACTATGAGAAAAAGGATCGTGTTTTCCCGTTCAGAAAAGTAGTTCAGAAATCTTCAAAAAGTGTCCGTCAAAAAGCAGTTTGGACGTCGTAAAAAATAACTATTGCAGTCCAGTTGATCGTAACTGCTGCATCACAATTGCAACATTCCAGCTGATCGTAGATACTGCATACCACATAATCACAGTTATATCAGTCTAGTTGGTCGCGACTACTGCAGTCCAGATTCGTTGTTCGAGATCTGCTAAATCTATTACCTTTGGAAATCACTGAAATTGCATCAGTACAAAGACCGATGAAACCGCTCCCAGGACGTTCGGTCCACGCTAAAAGATGGCATAAAAACATCATTAAAATTTTTATAGGATGTTTAATCCGCAACATGATAGGGTCCAGAGTTCGTTGCAATTTCACTTGAGGATCGTTAAGATTTTTGTTAAAACGAGGAGAAAGCCCTAGAAAAAAAATAAAAAATTACTGCTGCAATCCAGTTAGTCGTAATTATTGCAGTCTAGTTTTGATCGCAGTTACTGCAGTACAATTGATCGCAACTACTGCAGTCTAGCATCGCAGTTTGAGATTTGCTGAAATTATCACCTTCATTAGCCACCAGATTTGGACTGCCAGAAGATCGTCAAATTTGTTGGATGGATGTTCGATCCGCAGCATGTTCAAGACCAAAGTTTGAAGAATCGCTCCCGGATAACACAAGTGTCCACTTGTTCGAGTTCGAAGTTTGTCGAAATCACCACCACCGTGTGTTATCCGGTTGATGTATCCATTAGTTATCTGCACCTGCAGCATGTAAGACAGAAACGGGAGGCAAAAACCCTAGAGAGAATCTCCAGAAAAGCACTTCGAAAAACCGTAACAAAAAACTGTTGCAATCGGGAAGATTAAAAGACAATGAGTTAGAAAACTTGTTACAAAAAGTTTCAAAAGAAAGACCACAAGTCAGAAAAACCATTGCGAAAACTTTCAAACAGAATAGAAAAAAAAAAAAAAAAATCAGGAAGAAGCCGGCGACCATGCCCGGCGGTGGACCACGTTCAACCACTTCAGAGGTGCGTTTCACCCATGTCAAATATCTGTTGACCCACGTCAACTATTCTGTTCACCCACGCCAAGTGTGCTCTTCACCCACATCATAGGTTTAACTAACCCACATTGGAGGTGTTGTACACCCACGTCGGATCTAACCAATATGGACCGTTCATAGTAACGCCGTTAGCGGTGTCGTTGCTGCGACAGCATGGCATCATCATCCTCTCGTCACGGTATTCAACTCCGCAACGGCAGCAGGTTTCGGAGGCCAACACCGGCGGCTCCACCGGCAGACATTGCCGGCGACCAACAGGCGGCTCACGCGGCGGTTCGACCCGGCGACCATTGTCGGAGGCCATCACCGGCGGCCACTCTCATTCCGGCAGCCACAGATCCGGAGCATCACGGCGTAGCCTACTTTAGTAGCCCTTCGATATTTCAGCCCCACCACTTTGCACTGGAGGATATTTACACCCAGCCGAGCCAAGCTAAGTTGGCTCAGTCAGCTTAGCAGTTAGCCAAGTCAAGCCCATGCCTCGTTGGTTGTTTCAGCCCCATGCTACAAGCCTTGCGGATTTCTCGGCCCACTTTGTGGGCTTAGGCAACTACCCTTATTTTTATGCTTGGCGGTTGATTTTGTTCCTTTGATATCTCCTTCTTATGAGGTTCGAATTGGGTGATTTTTGGCTCATTGCGATAGTATTTCAATACCCGACATCATGAAGGTAAAATTTTACACTTGGAGATGAATATTTTTGGAGCAAGGCGCTCGCCGAGTAAAGTCATTCAAAAATGGATCACATCATCAACATGTTAATTCCGCTTCGTCAACCGGGTGCAAACTAACTTCTTTCCATACAAGTTTGCACATTAGTAACTTTCCATCATATCGTAGAAGATGCGTCACATCGGCTGCTCCTGCTCAACAACAATCTATTTCTCGACTTACTCCACATGCAAATTTGTTTGTCCAGTAAATTCTTCATCGTACGTCCTAATTGAGCGATTTTAGGCTCGTTGCGATCGCATGTCAATTTCAATAACATGAGGGAGGAATTTCAACGTTTAAAGAAATATTATTTTTGATTGGAGCGGCGACATCGAAAGGGGCGCATTTTAAATCACCATATGAAGCCCTCAAAGATTGATGTTGTGTCGATTTAAGTCCACAACATGAAAAATTCCTGCTTGTTGTGTAGATTTTAAAATCTCAAGACACTTATGTTCGGTGATGACCATAACTGCTATAGTCCAGTTGATCGAGCTGATGTAGTCTAGTTCCGCAGCTAATATTGTAGTCCAGTTGATCGAACTGCCACAGTCCTTTTTCGTTTAATTACTATAGTCCGATTGATCGAAGCTGCTGTAGTCCAGGTTTTCCTCAAAAAGCTGTTTTGATCTGAGTTTTCCTCACAACTGATTCAGTCCAATATGATCGAACTTCTGTAGTTCAGTTTCTCAGCAACTGCTTCAGTCTAGTTTTACTTATAATCATTCTGATTCAGCTGATCGCGGCTCTTGAAATCTGACTCCATGGCAACTATCTTCAATCAGTTTGATTCAACTGGTGCATTCGATCCATGAACAAATCTAGTTCTTGAGTCAAGCCGAGACGCTAAGGAAACTACATTAGTCATCATGCACCGGAAAACATCAACATAGCCAGTTGACATCCTAATCACCTCATAAAAACGAAATATTGTACGTATATAATTTACATATTTTCGTATTTTTTCATATAATCATTCATACTTTTATTCGGTGGGACACCTACAATGTGGCAAGCATTTTCTCACAAGGAGATGCACACATTTCAATTCTGCGCATACGGAGCAGTGGGATTGCCCCCCGCGCCGAATTCCGGATAGCGAAAGCTTCAAAATTTCATGCGCGAGCAAGATGCAACAAGGCAAACACACCCTTGAGCGAGCATTGAGCGGCAAGATAATCACTATCTTTTGGGGGCGAGTTGCATATATATCACTTCAACATGACTGACCATGACTTGAAGGCGAGATATGTAACACCTCATGGTCTAAAGTAACTCTTTTGAGGCGAGCTGCGTAACACTCCACACGCTTGGGGGAGAGTTACGTAGCACCTAAATGCGATGCAAAATTCAGTTGCTGAAAATCAGAACGAAGGGAAACCTGAACTTCTTAATCCTACAACGAGTTACATGATTAAGAGGGGGCGAGAATACACCCTAATATTTCGACGCAATTATTGCAATCAGTAACGTTAAACGGCTTCTGATTAAGTTGATCGAACTATTGTAGTCCGGTTCTAAGAAGCTGCGGCATTCGGTTGGAAGCAGCCCGATGTATTCTAGTTTTGCTCATCAATTTTTTATTAAGTTGGACGAATCAAAGCCAGTGCGGTTCGGTTTTGCTCATCAATTACGTACTCGGTTGGGCGCATGGCCCGATGCGATGCAGGTTTTATTTATAAGCGTTACACTTAGGTTTATCGATTTGCTTTAATCAGTTCCTCGGCAATTGCTGCCGATCTAGGTGATCGAAGCTCTGCCCGGTCCGATTATGTTCGCGGCTCCTGCCCTGTCGATTGTCCCGCGGCTGGCTGCGGTGCAACTTTGCTCGTCGGCTGCTGCCCGATTGGTGATCGAAGCTCTGCCAGTCGGTATGTTCGCGGCTCCTATGATCAAGATGATAGCGATTGTTGCGATGCTACTTTGCAAATCGTTGCTGCTGATTCGGTGATAAACTCTTTGCACTCGGCTATGTTCGCAGCTCTTGCACTCCCGGTGATCGCGGCTATTGCGGTGCAAGCTGTGCTCATCGCTCACGCATTCGGCTAGTCGAAGCTGCTGCTTGATCTGCTCTGTTCGTATCTCCTGCGGTCCACTGATCGCGGCTGCTGCGGTGCGGCTATGATTGTATCTCTTGCAGTCCACACGATCGTAGGCTGCTGCCCGTCCATCTTTGTTCGTAGCTCATGCGATCCGGCTAATCGCTTGTTCTTTGCAGTCTAGCTCTGTTCGTAGTTCATGCGGTCTAGGCGATTGAAGCCAATGTTGTCCAACTTTGTCCGAAGTTGTTGCAATTGATTTTGCTCATTACTATTGCGAGAGGACGGTTTTTTTGTGGCCTTCATGATCCAGGTTTACGCAATCATTTTGCAACCTAGTTCCGCAAAAACTATAGTGATCTAGTCTACATCACTGCTGATATCATGATTCATATGACTATTGACGACATATAAAGATAGATATCATATCCAGTAGCACAACAAAGACCATTGTAGGTCCAACAACACACAAAGTCTGTTACCATCTCAACTATTGAAGGATCACACCTTTCGCTGCAACTACATGACTCAAATTCCGTGATTGTGACTGACTTAATAACAACATCCACTACTACCTAGTTTGGTCGGAATTCTTGATGATGCGCCAATTCAAGTTTCGTTTACAACAACGGCTCACACAGATTCAGGAGTGACGTAAAATATAGCTCATCTTTTCCAAACAACCGTTACTAGTCTAGTTCTACGCAACTACCACAGTCCAGTTTTACATCAACAGCTACAACTCACTTTCAACACTCTGTTCCATTATCACGCTTCCGTTCAGCCTTCAGTCCTGTTTTTGCATGCAACGATTGTCCATACTCAACTATTTCCCGTCGATCTTCCAGTCACAATAGCCTCACTTGGGGCGACTTGGTTATGATTTCCATAATCAACGAAGGCAACTTTCTTTATGCTTCAAAAACACGGTAATTTACTTTTGGGACGTCTTGATTTCGCAAGCGACCAAGGAAGGTTGTCATTTACTCCAAACAACAATGATCTACACTTGAAGGAGAATTTTATCATTGTTTGCCAATACCAAATGGAAAACTAACATCTTAACCCCGCAATGAGTTGGAGGTTAAGAGGGGGAGATGTTTGTACCATGTGTAAAATTGCCTCATATTGGGCCAAAATGTTGCACAGGCCACTATTCCAGTGCCACTGACCTACCCACTGAAGTAGCTACCAACAAGTCCAGTTCTCCAAAAAAGACAATATCGGTCAATGGTCAAAGTCAACCATCGATCGGCTATCGAAGTCAAGTTGCGATCGCGCTTCTAGGTCGGAAGGAGGGCAACGCCGGAGGAAAATGCCGTAGGCCAACGCCGCCCGGCCAATGTCGGCGTCAATGCGGCGGCCAACGACCAGGAGGCCAATGCTGGCGGCCTACGCCGGCGGCCAATCTTGTGTTTGTTATCGATCTCTACCCATGCTATTAGATGTGCTTCCGGACAACATCCGTCCATCCGACATCCGTTATGCCGGTCAAGCAAGTCGCCAACATGGCAATACAATGGGCATGCGGTCGGTTTCATGCAAGATTAATACATGAAGGCATGCAGGCGGTTTCTTGCATAATTGATTCAGGAGGCATGCATGTCGGTTTCATGCGAGGAGGCATGCGCGCAGTTTCATGTAGAATTGATTCTAGGAGGCATGCGGGAGATTAATGCCGGGAAGCATGCATGGAAGATTAATGCCATTTAAGTTTATCTCGAAATTATTATTCGCTAGGTATAAATAGGGACTCCCCTGGTAGAGGAAAGTGGGTGGCGAATACACAAAAACCCAAAAAAGGATCGAGACATGATTGTAACCCATACTTGAATTATAAAATATCTCTCCCTACGGGGATTCGTCCGTGGATGTAGGCAAACCATGCCGAACCACGTTAAATTGATGTGTCTGTCATTCTTGATTATTTCACGTTTTTAACCCTGTTTTCCTCATCATCACCGAAAATCATCGTGTTTAGTGCTTGGAAATATTTCTGGGTACAAACACTTATATTAAAAATCCTTGGAGTTCCCTTGTCCAATGTGGGACTATTGTTAATCTTAAGATAACTTTGGAATAGAGTACTTAAGGGTTTTATTTAAGTAACAACCAAAAACAACTCTACACTGGAGCAAGCATACCCAAAGACGACACCTAATGCAAGACAATCCCTGAGATGAGATTCGATTTGCAGCCAAATCCGTAATAAACTGAGCTAATCAAAGAATCGCACAAGCGACTCAAGCGGACTGAGTTAACCAGCTTACCGTGACTAGGTGACTTAATATGGTCACACACTCGCACTTTCACTAAACCAAGTTACCCAATTCTATCTATTTGGACAATTCTGGGAGAAATGTATAGGTGCATTCTAAGTTATAATTCACTGATCCGATCATCACCATCTTCGGTGAATTTATGCTCTCCTTCTGCATAATAATATTTCTTTATAATAAGAGACCCCAAAATTGCCACATGTCGATTCCACAATCACTCTCGATTGTGGTGCATCCATGTCAGCACTAATTGTCCCTGTCATCCCCACCTGATTGGGTATTCCGATAATACATAGTCAATAGACAAGTCCCCTCCAAGGTTGCCAGCATTCTAGACATAATCCAGGATGGCGGCAAAAGAGTCACGATTGGTTATTCCCATAAGACATAATCAGAGAGGCAACCCCAAACCCAAAGACCCCTCTAACGGTCCCCCTTTGTTTTAGTCATAATCCATGACATAATCAAAACGACGATTTAAAGAGAATCAAACGACGACTTAAAGAGTCAGGAGATCTTTGCATTGAGTAATCCTAACATCTATCATTAGAGTATATATTGTGCGGCTGGCCGAGTTATATGTCAAAAGCAATTATATTAGTGACAGTACTTGTTATTTACTAAAACAGTCCGAACCTAAATCCATTTGTTCCAACCGTCGTAACGATGTCAAATCATCATACCATTGGTAGCATTATAAATGCACACATTAATCATTACCATCATCCCTCAACAAATCAAACTTTTTACATTTATGAAATGCCGAACAATGGTCATAGACAAAGAATGGCATAAAGCGATGAAAAGAGGCGAGGTACTTCAGGATGATAAATCATTATGTGAGTTGTTCATCACATTGTTACTTTTTGCGAAATAACCAATACAAGATAACTCCGGAATCGACACTAGAGAAACTAGCGATGATATTACGCATCAACAATGTAGGTGCACAAAATAAACTCGTCACGTGGCCGCACGGGAAGACAATGAATAAGGCGATGAATCTCGAGTCAAAGATCCCGTCAATGACTTGTCAAATCGAATGTCGGGGTTATCTCACCACATCACAAAGCATGAAGAAGAAGCATCCTATGTAGTGACTTACAAGAAGAATCTAAGCTACGAAGGATCGATGGAGTACCCTACAAGATACTAATCACGAAGTAGGATATGCAAAATAAGCTAACTTGGACGAAAAGATAACCTGCGAGGTAAGAAAATTATCGAGCAAGAAAAGAGACGGATGTCTGACACATCGAGTTGTCGGGCGAAAGAAGGAAAAACTTTATGGAAAATGGTAGGCGAAGTATAAGGCACCTCCACGAACGAAGCAAAGTAAAATGAGTTGTACACCATTAGGGTTGATTGGCCTATAAATAGAGGTCCTTGGGCAAGGCATGAGGGATCAGATTTTGGAGAGAGGGGAGAGCTTAGCTTAGAGAGTGAGATTAGGGTTTCCTTGTATTGAATAACTTGTATTTTCACTCCTTGGTGATTAATAAATAAAGATTTTCTAATTTCAAAACACTTATCATGTCTTAGATCGGTCTTCTTATCTATTTGGGTGTACTCTTTTGATTTCCAGTAGTTACATTTGGCGCTAGAAGCAGGGGAACTTAGATCGAGGATTTATCCTCGTCTAAGAGTTGAGAGAGTCGAAGTTGTTTCTTAGAAGTTAGAAATTTTAGCGAGTTTTTTGAAATTAGGGTTTTGTAGATCTGAAACGATTCATTCATAGTTAAGATTAGAAATCTAGGAGAGGGAGTAGTCTTTAGGTGTTGCATCGTGAGTGGAGGTAGGTTTGGAGATATCGAACCAGGGACTAGTTGATGGCCAGAACTCCGGATAGAGCGAGGCACTTAATAGCAACATGGAGAAGCAATCGTTTGGAGGTGAAAAGAGGAGGAAGAATGGAAAGGAGAAACATCGATTTGCATGGGAGAGACATGGCGCGAACCGGACGACGGAATAAACCAACCGGGAAGATGACTTTAGGGAAGGATCGATACACACTTCGACAACGACACCGCTGCGGAGGAAGAAATGACCAATGAAGAGATATGGGAAAATATTGGTGAAGAACACATGACGTTAGAGCAGTTAGGGAAACACTTCTCCTTGAACGAGAACGAGATGAGGATCTAGCGAGCAACACGCATGGCCAGATGAGATAAAATGCTAGATTGGTGCTACAAAATCGCCAACTTAACGAAACAGTGGGCGCGCCATGGACTCGGAAGGAAACACGATGTCGTCGGGGAAGAAGAGCCACACGCGAGAGGAGATTTACCCGCGAGGAAGATGAAGGAGAGCAGCGAGGAAGACACGAAGAGAAAGCGCGAAAAGGACACGAGGAGGCATTGGAGGAAACGAGATGGGAAGATCAAATACGGAGATATGAGGAAGAAAGAAGGAACGTAAGCGGAGAGGAGGAAGTATAAGAAACACCTTAATCAAAGGAAGCAAACCCCACGAGGTAGATTAAAGGCGAACATTACGAAGAATAAAAATGTCAACACAAGAGATAGTAAGTAACGTCGAGAAAGAAAGGAAGCGCGACAAGGTCGGAGGTTTGTCCCCTCCTTCTAGTGCCAAAATGTAACTACGGAAAATCCATAGCTACACCCAAACTTGTGTTATCTTGTTAACCACTGTTTGCAAGAATACCTTAACTAGGAGGCACCATAAGACCTCGAAAAGCAACATATGAATAAGAAACACAAGAACAAAATTTTCATGAAACATGCAAAAAACAGATAAGAAAAGAAAAAGGCAAGAGGCATAGGCAAGTACTCAAGATAAGAACAGGCAGTGAGGCAGATAACGAGGTTTAAATCTTGGGTGCGAAGCCAAAATTGCGATATCGACCTTTCATTTATACCTCGGAAATACACAAAAGAATAAGAGGCAAGTATATACTTTAAAATTTTGTTATTCTTTTGAGTATTCCCTCGGTAAGTATATACTTGGCGAAATGGAAAATCATAACATAATCATAATATTAATGTGGAAATCAACCAAAGTATCACTCAAAGGAACAATCAAAAAAGCCAAGGTGTTTTGCCCCCCAAGCTTGGGAGCACCCGAAAGAGAAATTGCTACCAAAACAGTTAAGGAGAAGGCTAGAATATAGAAAAGAAAAACTAATGTTGTTGTTGAAGAGGAACGCCATCAGTAGCTGCTGGTTCAGGGATTTCATTGTTAGCGCCAATGTCTGCATCAAGACTCAAAGGTTTCCCCGGAAAACTCGTGGAAGCAGAGGCACCATTGGACTCGTCGATCTTTCGCTCCTCGTCACCAACAGTGAGCTTCTCTTCCAAACCCGAGATAGTTCTCTCGTCCTTTGGTTGCTCGTCATCAAAAACACCTACGGGAAAGGTAGGATGAGGAATGCCATGACCATCGAAGTCACCAAGAGAGAGAACAAGTGGTTATGGGTATTCTTGTGAGTTAACTTCGCAACTCTCGTGGCATCTATTATCATCTCGTCAATATCGTCATTCAAGTACTTAACCTCATCCCTGAGGCGAGATACCTCTCTGCGAGATTCATCCCTTTCATGGGAAAGGTTAAGTACCTAGTTCTTATAACGCTCCTCGGATTACGCAAAGAGACGAAACAAGACCTCGTTAAAAACTAAAAATTTGACATAAATGACGGTATCTCGCATTACACCTCAATCCACCTTCCTCTATAAGATAGTAGTGTTCAAAGTCTCTTGAATATCGGAATACAAATAATCCAACTTGGAGATTGCCAGATCCGTCTCTTGGAGTTGAACGCATAGCTCGTGATAAGCATTGTCCCAACCTTTACCATGACCAGACTTCGAAGTATCTTGTTGGGTTGAATGACGAGAGCACCCTTGTTCTTACGAAGGTCCACATGATTGGCTTGGGAAGAAGATTTGATAGCTTCGGACGTGAGGAGTTATCCATCGAGCTTGAAGAAATTTCACCTTTTTCTTCAAACAATCATTTTCCTCGTTTAATCGGTTCACTTGTTACGAGACTTACGTAGATCAATCACCAAGCTGATTTTTCTTACCGATTACATGCCCGTTATCTTCCCTCTGACCTCTTATAAGTGCTAACGATGAGGAATGAAGATTCCTCGAGGTAAGAAGGAAGTGCTAACCCGCTGAAATTCTAACTTAAGGCGATCATTCTTATCATGAAGATGAAGGTTTAGCTCCTCGTTACGGCGGATTCGATAGACGGGCGATCCACTTGCGAAAGAGAGTTTTGACTTTCTCGTTCAAGGTCAGGTTTTCAGACACGTAGCTGTCATTCTGAGTCGACAGGTTCAAGTTTTCGGCACGGATATCCTCCAAACGGCGGACGATTCGGGAGGCATCCGGTGGCGTTGCATGCATCGAGCTTGAAGAAATACGAAATAAGAAAATAACAAAATAAAATCAAAGGCAAGGAATGGATCTGCAGGGGGAGGGAACTTAACTGCTTCTCAAACTTCTTGTCTTGGTTGATGGAGTATTCCTTATCCTCTTTGAGCTCTTTCGTCAAATCCTTGTCTGAGCTTCATCCTTCTTTGCTTTCTCGCGAATAAGTCTAATCTCACGAGGCTAGACATATGACGATTGACCTCTTGCGAATCGAAAAATTAGAACCTAGGACTAAATCTCGGAACAAGGAGGCACATCTAAAGGAGTATAAAAGACTCACCAAGTTCATTAAGGAAGAATGTTGTTTGATGGAAAAATTCATAGAGAAGTTCAAGAGTGTGGTTGCATCTTGGGAAAAGAAATCATCGGCACTAAGAGTCAACAAAAGATTCAAGAGCACGAGATCTCATAGCAGGATCTTCGGGCCTTGTAGATATCTTGCAAAAACTTCCATATCGGGATCATAAAGGGGATTAGACGCCCAGGAGAGACCCTTTGCTTGACCTTTCGCGAAAGGAAGACTTTCGGGAGATTCCTCAACATGCACCACCGAAGGAGTGGGAAATGAAGGATTAGCAACTTTTGAGAAGTAGTTGCAGGCTGAGGGAGATTGACGCTTGGGAAGAACATAATGACTTGGAGCAAGACAACAAAACTCCTAACGGTCAAAGCCTCCAAGTCCAAGCCCCTGCGTTGCCTCTTGGGATCGCGAGGAGAAGAGGGGCAGCTAAGGCATCATTATGCGAAATAACAAGATCAATATAATAGATAAATGAGACAAGTATATAAGATAACAATTTGGACGAATTAAAGATAACTGAATAGGAGCAGGAGGCGGAGTAGGATGATCACGCCTTTTAGGTCCTTTAGTCACTAGCTCGAAGAGGATTGCTTGACAAGGGGAATATTATCTGAAGAGTAGAAAGTTAGAATTCAAGGTTATCACACCAAGAAGAAGTGATAAGCAGGAGGTAGCTACCTGTTTGAGAGAAGGAGATTTAGCGGTAATGTCCTCTTCCTTGTGTACTCTGAGAAGGCCGGCAGCAGGCATCTCGTACTAAATAAAGGAGAAAAAAAGGCATGAGAACAGGTTAAAACCAGGACACATCAAGAGGCTAAAAGATGAAACAATACCTTAGCTGGAATGGACCACCGAAGCTTCCAGGGATCACAACCAGCAAGATGACAGTATTGAGGAAGAGGCCCTCCACGAGGAACACCTTTTCGTCAGCGCCCCGAGAAAAGGGCCCCCCTACCACGACGGAGGAGCGTCGCCCAGTCTTCATCTTGCTCCAATTTGAGAGAATCTATGTGTAAAGGAAAGAACTTTGGACGAGGACGAGATAGTCTTCTAGATGAGCTCGATTCCTAAATCATGATACTTCTAGTACTCATAAACCTTGGAATAACTAGTAAAATGAAGGAGTGGCACTATAGTCACGAGGTTGAATTCCCCATCCATTGACGGAACATGCGAAATCGCTTCTTGAGCGAATGGCGAACTCATTTGGAGATACGAATTACGTTACGAGAAAGTTGAAAGACCCTCGCATTGAAGCTTGTTCAAGATCTCGAGAAAAATAGGGTTAGAAGGGTTGTAAAGAAAAAGACACCCGGTTCAAGATGTCAAACGGAGAAGTCGCGTCAGCTGTAGCCCGCGTCATCAACCACCCCAAGCCAAAGTTGTGCCATCCACCCAGGCCACGAATATAGCAATCGGCCCTTGAGCCCTAACCGGGGCGCCATCCTCTCCCATCCTAAGCCAACGCGCCATCGGCCTTCCAAGCAAGCTAATGCTCCATTGGATTTCAAGCTATTCTGCGCCATCGACCTTCCAAGCAAGCCAGCGTTCCATTGGCTTTCCTAAGATAACAGCGTCCATCCGCCACTCCAAGCTAGTTAGCCATCCGTCATGCCAAGCTAGATACGACATCTCTCTCCAAGTCAGCCGCATGGGGCTGTGCCAGTCCGCGCCCAGCTAATAGAGCTATTCCGAGCTAGCCGCACCATCGACTTTTCCAAGCTAGTCGCATTATTCGCCATTCATGACATCTCGGCCAAGGTTGAAGCACCATCTTCGCCGTTCAAGACAATGCAATCTCCATTATTCAAAGTCGCGCGTCGCCGTTTCCTAGGCCAAGGAAGCATATCTTCACCACCCCATGGCCCAAATTGGCACCAATGTTACGGGAAGCAAGACTCTCGTAGACACCCCACAGTCGGCGGAAATCGCCAAGTCGTCAATACAAGATCACGGATTCCTCATGCCTTCCACAAAAAGGTTAGTTGAATTTCCCTGGCAAACTCTTCACGTCTTGCCCCCTTAGATTACACTCTTGACCGTCACCATCTCATGCTTACCCCGCTAACCGCGCCATTTATTTACGTGCTAAGCACAGGACTTAATGTTGATGGTGGTTTTAACTTAGGTTAAAATAGTAAAACCTTGCATCCGATGTGAGCGTCACTCTGCGAAACAGAGTACGTGTGCTAACCTCTCCTGGAAAATTTATTAGCCGCTCAATATACTTACATGAAATTTATCAGTGGCAGACCCGGATGTTACGTAAATTTCGGCGCCTTATGCATATTCATAATATAAGTTCCTCTGAATTCCTTCTATTCTTTGTTCTCGGCTGAACTCTTAATGTTGATATGGCATGACGATTCGTGTTCCTCGCAATAGAGTATACAGATCTCCAGAATATCAAGAATAAGATCTGCATAAGGTATTCAATCGAAATACAACTACCTCTCTGGCAATGAACTTAAAAAAGAGCTCTTAATAGCGACACATAGAATTCAATTAACCTTACCAACTTGCGAAGTCGGGGTTTCGTGCCTTGCGAAATATACTAGACCTTGTTTGTCAAAAAATTAAGCCTAGGCAAACTAGGTAGTTAATCCGCCATGAATTGCGAGTGCAAAACCTGCGCCGAGAATCGAAAAACTAGGAGCCATAGCGGCAAAGGGAGGCGTGGCCTTGCCGTGGCCACGCCCCATCCCGCCGTCCCTATTTCCCTCGACCAATCAGGTCGCTTTAAATCCGCGCAGCGCATCGGAAGTGTGGCCACTCCCGACTTGCCATCCCGCTTCCCATCGACCAATCAGTGCGCGCTCGTCGCCACCGCGCGTACGGAATGAGCCCCATTTTGCTTACGACCCCAATTCTTCAAGGAGAATTCTTCTAAGGAGAATTCTTCACGGCTGCTGTACGCCAAGCCCTAATTCATCCAAGAAATTTTTCCAACGGCGCCAAAACTTGGCCGCTAAATCCTTCCAAGGAGCGAGAATTTGGCCAGCGCCACTTATTTTATACAACAAGATGTGTCCATAATCGGTAATCCTTCTTCATGAGATCAATGTCAGCCATCAGAGTTCTTGACAGGCCCAGTAGCTCGACAAGTTTTGGCGACTAGCCAGACAGGCCTAGCATTACATGCTATTTACCCATAGCAAGCCTATCAATTTTAACTTTCCACCGTAGAAAAGTGCTACATGATTCCCGGAAACCTCCCAGAGACATCAAAATATGTCACAAACTGGGGACCTCATCAGGAGTGTTGGTCTGGCGGTTTACAGCGTGCGCACGTTACAAAGAAAGTGTCATGAAGTAGGATAATTAGTGGTGGTGAGAAGTAATGGTGTAAACAATTCATTTCTTAAATCATGGAAAAGAGTAATGGCCAGCCAGTTCACGAATTCACTTCCTTCATCATGGGCGAGCGTCTGGCGATTGCACGTTACTCTTTTCTTCCACCACTCAATCGTTCCTTCTTCCTACGAGACCAGGTACGTTTCACTATGACTTGTATAAATAGCTTTCGCTTATTTTACTTTGAAAAAGAGTTTTGGTGGCAGCACACAATATCTAGAAATCACTGGTAGCTTTCCATGTTTCTTACCGAGTTATACTTTCCTGATACAAGTCATAAAACGCCCATACTTCCGAATCAACTATTCTGGTCTCAACACTATTCGCTTCCCTCCCTAAGAACAACCCTTCTCCTTCAAAAGCTGTGACCCGAAGCAAGCTTTGGAATGGCCATTTCTTGGTTTAGAGCCGAGTTATGCAGTTGATCTCTCGAATCAAAGTACTCCCATGCGGTACATTGTTTAGGGTTTAGATTTGTTTCTCACCCACACCAAAATTACCAAAATCAGTGAAACGATTTTCACCCATAAACGATTGGCGACCACGGTGGGAGATTAATCTCTAGGTTACAATTTAATTTTCATTTCCCATTTCGTTTTTCAACCGATCTCGAGATGGTAGAACTCGAGTCGGATCAACAACAAGCCCTGAGAATACTAGCGTCGAAATCATCCATGTTACTAACGCTCATTCCACTTTGGCATTAATACGCCGCATGACACCGGTGAGATCGGAAAATGTTCCTTCGGGTGTTTATACCGACGATGCAGCGAGCAGCTGCCGCTTCTCCCAACATTTCTTCAAGTATGACAGCTCCAGCCGTCACGGAGCCCTGCTACTCTATCACCAGGACGAGAGGCTGGGGGGGAGAGCTTGACCTCCCCCACCATTGTTGATGGTGGACGGGACAAGGTTCCCATGGTCTCGGACATGTGGCTACAACTCATAAGGACATACCTATTTTCCTCAAAGGCACTAACGAGCGGCTACCACAAGAGTCATCAGCCCCATCTGGAGCTGACAAGAATAAATTTTAACATCCGCGCAAACACTTCAACAGGACACGCCTTTATAGATGAAGAGGCTCGCGTTTCTCCTAAACGCCGGAAGAAAGAATCAACCCAATCGATTTTATCACATGAAGATCGGGAACGACTTCTCAAAATCGAGGCAAAGAAAATAAGAAACCCTCCTGGAAGTTCACGAGAGACGCTCTTCCCGTCGAGCGCATGATTTCTAGGGACTTCGCGGAAAATCGTGCAGTCCATGATGAAACATTTATGTGGGATTATATATTTCTCAGGCGCAGCGTCAAGACATATTTCAGCCCTCAGCCGCCTTTGTATCGGAAACAATTGTTTTCATCCAGGGAAGCCTTTTCCCAAACCCCAACCCCTCATGAGCACGATTGATAGATGGAACTGGGGACTCTTAACCCACTTTATTCACTTAAAGAATGTCGAGTTTGCTTGGCTTTTGCCGGCCTCAAACTTCAACATTGTAACCATCAAGACTCTGAGAGTTGCAAGTAAAATCGACAGAGCAAGCGTATTCTTTCCCATGAGGAGAAAATATGACTTGCCGACCAGCACTATTTTGTGTGTCGTCTTCCCGTATGCCATATCGTATCAATTCTTTTGAAGCCAAGGGGTTAATGGCGCCCTCATGAGTTCTCTCCGAGTCGGCTTGACGTTCGCTCAAAAGCCCGATTCAACATTCTCTCGAGAAGCCGCTCGCTTCAAGAGCTAGAAGCCACTTCGCTTCAACGTTTCCTCGGAAACCTCTCCAACATTCTCTCAAAAGCCGCTCCGCTTTAGGCCAGAAGCCTCTCAACCCCGATGTTTTGCTGCGAAACCCATGAGCATTCTCTGGGGCCGCTGCTTCCCGAGGCCAGAATCCGCTCCTCTTCAACATTCTCTCGAAACCGCTCTGCTTCAGAGACTGACCGCTCTCGCTTCCAAAGCGAAGCAGCTCCGCTTCCCCCGAGCCGGAAGCCGCCCCGCTTCAATGTTTCTCTCTGGAAACCGCTTGACATTCTCTCGGGAAGCCGCTCAACCCAGATCCATAAGCCGCTCACTTCCAGCATTCTCTCGGGAAGCCACTCCATCCCGGGCAGTCGCTCCTCTTCAACATTCTCTCCATAAGCTGCTCAAGATCCGAAGCTGGAAACTGGAGTTTGCTACATAAGCTTCAACGTCCTCTCCAGAGCCAGGACAGCTTCAACGCCTCTCCTTCCTTCCAGGGTCGTTCCAGTATCCACCACACTATTCTGTCAGGATCGTGATCCACCATCCGTGGATCGCGAGTTGTAGCCACTTTTTGATCCATCTCGCCAAACCTTGTGGTCGTGGACGAGTTTACTCCTTACGCATCTGGCGATCCCTTTGCTTCCATGGACGCCATGAAATTCCAGCCCGACCTATGTTGGTTCCCATAGCAGTAGTCTCTGCAGTCATATCATTGCTAAGAACTGTTATTCTTTGCTCATTTGTCGATACCATCCGGAGCTTCACCATAACAACAACCGCTACAAGAATATAAGCCTGTAAACCCCACTTGGAGGACCGAGGCTCTACACGGGATCCCTTCACTATCGATGCTAAGAAGACACGGTCGGCCAAAGTCATAGCCACGACAAGGTTATCCACCCTTCAAGGGTGTAGCGTAGAATATCATCACCTCTCTGTCTAGAAGGCGCTGCAACACTTTACGAGGCCGACGGATCCCAAGCCTACTTAGAAAATAACGTAACCAAAAGTAGTGCGGGGAATTTGCTCATCACGGTCCATCGACAATAATCGAAGCATTCATGAGATAACTCGAGGAGGCAGGTTTGAAACATTTTCTTGAAGAAGCTTGAAGGAGCCACGATTAATGGCATGACTCTCTCACTTCTACTTCTTCGTTATCCATAATGTTTCATACATGTGATATTCCAAGCATCTCCGCATCACATCCGGAGAGTATGATAAGATTGTATCAAATCCCGTAAAAAGTGGACTCAAGGCGATGCAATTAAAGTAGGATACACTCGGGGACTGAAGCCTCCTTCATGATTAGAAGCTTAAACGCAGTCACCACCTTACCAGTGAATCGTGGAAACACATCTTCACGAGAAAATGAGTTCAAGATAATTACACAAGGGACTACCCAGTGTGATACCTTCTTTGCCCTCAACGAGTTATTTACAATTTCAAAATCATCACTGTCAAATTCCATAAGGAATTTTCAACATGAAACCGTACAGCATCAAAACTACAAAAATCGCCACGGAGATACATTCACATATCCGGCCCACACTATGGATCTAATAGAAGCATAGCTGAGAATTGCTCATCCATTCCATACGATTGTCGAGATTGGAAAATTTAGTTCGAAGGATGTCTCTTAGAACAAAGTCCTTGAAGACTTAATAACGGCACATCGGCAACAAAATGTCTCCCAACTGTAATTTCATCATGTGTCTCCGAGAATATTTAGGAAACCATGCTTCCACAACATATCAATCATCGCGATTATAAGGTCCGGACACCGAACAACCTAAAGTCAAGGATGGACCGAAACGCAACAACAATATCCAAGATTATCCCTCACATAATCGTTTCCGAGCATATATTGCATCCATCCATCCCAAGAATGCAGTGGAGTTTTGGTAAATTTTGGAATCCACTCGGAGAGACACTGCAGACGAAAGCACAGATCCGAGACGAGCGACGAAGAGGGTCGATACCTCTTTTCATGCGGACGGAGTTTCTAGAGTTTGAACAGAATGAAGATTCCTTCTTGCTCCATGAACGGGAGTAGGTGACTGGGCGCGACTATGCCACCTCGGGCCTGCAACATTCCTCCTAAATTCTTCCTGAATTTTACTGTCGAGTTGTTTTCACCTCCCGAACGAGCTCAAAACCTAAATATTCCGGCGTAGGGAGATAGGAAATTCTTTTCATTTCAGAATGGAGGGGCGGAGCGTCAAAATACGAGTCTCGTCAGGTTTAGGGTTTCCTAATTCGAGTCTAGCTTTCATCATCAATCGATTCGTTCCAACTCTATAAATATTAGCGTTTGCGTATGGTGAGTTTAAGTAGTTCAGCAGAGACATTGGGTACCAACTGATTTCAGCAAAAAGATAGTTTGTGTTATGTATTTCAGCAAAAAGATAGTTTGTGTTATGTCATTGTTTTGTAAATTTCACAGTAATTTTGATCCTAGGCATAGTAGTGCGCGATGAGTCGGGAAGACGTCTACTGTAGAGCGTGTGACCATAAGATTGGTCCTAAAAATGTATTTAGGCTCACAAAAGTACACACTTCTTACCTTCGAACAGTTTGAGTATTTTATGTTCTTTTTTTATTGGTGTTTAAACATACTGACGCTGTTGTGAATTTAACTAACAAGAAGATGGAGCATCCTTCACATTCAACTTACCGTGTAATACTAAGAGTGTAAGTTTGGCTTTAAACTTGCTGATATCTTGTTCATGGAAACAAAAAGTTGTACCACCTGCAGTATTGACTGAAAAGATTAGTTGAAAGACCTCAACTGTAATAAAATGTTTTGATTTTTATTCAACACACTAAACTTAGTCACACATCGAGTGGATTTCAAACCTCACTTTGCTTTTTATACCACTATCTAAGAGACATGGACAGCATTCAAGGTGTGCAGGAGATGTGGCTTTGAAATTGCTAGCAGAAGTCATGCGGTTGGTGACCGCGACTATTCCTTCTGTGCTCTGCACAGGCAGTGGCGGAGCTGGAAAATAAAGGTTGGGGTGGCTTGAAAACTAATTGGATCGGTGGGGGTGGCTTAAGCCTATTTTTTAGGCATGAATTTTTTTAGCCAAACTTGTAACCATGGTAAAAGTCAATAGGCATGGCAGTTCACATTGGTTGGAAATTTTTGTCTCTTTTTTTAGGTTGGAAATTTTTGTCCCTTTTTAAAAAAAAAAAAAAAAATTAGCTCGAATTGGAATATCGATGCATCAATGGTCGATCAAAACAGTTGCGGTTAATGTAGTGTGTGTAATGCCATTTTTTTGTTCTCTCTTTTGTTAAATTTTTTTTCATGTGGTTTTGCTCAAGAACTGATCGAACTTCATGGAAGCTGGGATCCGTGAAAAATGCAGTTGATTCAGCAAAAAAAAAATTCACGGAAGCTGGGATCCGTGAAAAATACAGATGAATGACAATTGTTATTCGCATAGGCCGGATACCATTTTCATTCTTGTATATTTGGAAGAAATAGCAAATGCAAATGCAACTGCGCTAGCGGTGGCTAATGTGCAACTGGGGATCTAAGTTGTAACTGAATCAAAGTTAACTACTCTCTACTGGAAAATTCATACAAGTGTGTGAGGTTGCCTGCAAACAAAATCAAGAACATCAAGTTCATGAAGTGGAATATGTTTAATCTGTTCCCACCATTAACTTGTGGGGAAATAAAGCTTCCACCTGAATTCTATGAGCACAGGGGATCGTGGATATCTACTACACTTTCATGCATAAAGCTTCCAGTTGCTCTCAACTTGGCTTCATCAACTGCATCACAATTGCTGCTGATAGGTGTGTGAGCCTGTAAATCATACCAGACCAGTTTCTCGCTGGATTTAGTTCCCCCTCCCGCTTTTGTTCAGTTCTGCAGTTTCCCATCCATTTTTAAGTACTTGGTAGAATACCTGCATTGACACTGGTGCGTGAGACATGATATGAGAGACTTTTGTGCGGACATTAAGCAAATCTACTGTATTTCTCAAAAGATTCGTTGTGGTTAACGACTGTGAAGACATAAATCATGTTAATTATCACAAATAAATTAACAGTGCAGTTTCCTATTGTATGTACCAGTTTATGCAAACTGATTACATTTTACTTTCTACCTATTTCATTTGCTAAAAAGGTGTCAGTGAAGGTGGTGAAAGTTGTTACGGAGTACTCATTAACACTAGCTACAAATTCAGCATTTTTCGCGGATATATGACAATTGTTATTCGCATATTCCAGAATGCCAAATACCTTTTTCCATTCGCATAAATGCTAATTTGCTAGATAAGATCAATTAAACTATTCCCTCCGTTCTTAAATAATAGGCTGGTTTCTATAAATAAATGTTACAAAAAAATAGAATTTGGTTTCCTAATTGGGAAAGTCAAATGTTCTTTATTTTTCCGAGGACCATTTTCTCTTAACTTCTTTTGATGACAAGTGTCATGGGACCATTTCACTTTACTTCTTTTGGTGACAATTTGTCGCTTGGGGACCATTTCACTTCACTTCTTTTATTGACAAGTATCATGAGGACCACTTTCAATGATTGGCTCTCTTAATTTCCTTAATTTTCTCGAAAAAAACAAAACCATCCTATTAAAAAGAACGGAGGGAGTAGTATTTTTAAAGAAATAGCAAATGCAACTGTCAACATACCTAGTGGTGGCTAATGATGCAACTAGGGATCTAACTGAATCAGGATGAGAAATGAGATGAAGAAGCCAAGACTTACAAGCAAAAGTTGATTTCACCGGTATCCCCAACAGAATCTTTAGATAAATCTCTTGGAAGAACTGGCGACATTATTTCTATTTGTTCTTATTGCTTAGAATTTCCAGTGAACTAGGGTTTATTCGTTACAGAATTGGGGGTTTTTCTTATTGTCTTCTTTCCAAGATGAAGTCCAGACAAATACGAATAAAATAGGTGTAGTTATGAGTTTGAGAAAATGGTCAACGTGATCGTTTAAACGTAAAATTGTTTTTTAAGATCGGAAATGCTAGTTTGACCGATTTTTTATCCCAGACCAAAGAACCTGCCACATGGCTTGCCCCATTTTGCTTGATTGATGATCCCAATGCTAAGAACACACCGTAAGCCGTTTATTTCTCTCTCTACCAATTTTACAAGATAAAATATCGATAAGTATGGAAACGAGAATCATTGTTCTAGACCAAAAATAAAAACCTACGAGTGAATTTTTCTTAGAGCCAAGAGGAGAATAAAAAAATGGATCCAAAGAGAATTGTAGTTAACTCATTACTTATAACCCGCAGATAATAGAGTAACCGCGACTTTATCCCGCAAAACGTCCCGCTAGAAAAATGGACAGAAGAGATCAACGTTCTAAGCATTTGGATCTGTGAATGGGCTTATGTGGGTCCCATCTGTATTAGAGGCGGGAGATTTGGTTGGGAGATTGTTGTGGTAGCTTTATCATTTCCGCTTATAACCTAAGTCAATATACCTTTTTGACTCGGGCAAAACTATCTTTACGAACATTCACCCATAGATCACACAGTCGTACTCTCATCCAATCTCAAAATAACCCCACCACCGCTATTAACTCCACCAATCGCGCTGATTTTGGTGCTCCTGCTTGTACAAATTATTTATTGGGAACAACTCCTTGCAATGGAATAACACTTTTTATTGATGATAGAACATCGTTATATTTAAGCAAGCAAACCGAAAGATGAGTTATGGCATAATAATCGTGCGGTAGGCTCAACCTCATCACCTCGTGAAAGTAGACGCAAATATTTGAACTCAAGTTTTATTTCCATCTTATAACAATTTTATTGGTTCGGGCGGGCTGGTAGTTTTCCAACATATGCAAGATTAATTATGATTTGAGATTCGACACATAGACTGAGGTTTCATCCAAGATATTCTCATTGTCATATGAAGTGTATTTTATTGTATTTTAACGCTAAAGCAATACAGGTGATTTAATTTAATTAGTATTATTTGTTCAGTAAAAGAATTTTACTTCGAACACGAATTTGATGATGATGTTGTTATTGATCGAACTATAACCTTTGACTCCATACGAATAGAGATGAGGGGGTACTGCGAGAAAATTCTCCGATACTTAAGTTAGCTAGAATTTTTCACATGAGTTTTGTGTAGAGAAGATTGCGTACCATAAGGGTTGTGAACCATGTATTTATATGTTTTTGTTTATGGTTGTAACCCTAATTTCTAATGGCTTACGTTAACTTCCTATGTAAGTTATTCGGAACATTCTAAAATATCCTATGCACGACTTGGCTGGCAAGTATTCCAGACACTTTTGGAACATTAATTCTTCTAGGATTATGAAATTAGCCAAGGAGAAGGCATAAATAGTCAAGCCCTAGCAAATGGGTGCAAAGACCAAGACCAAACAATGGGGTGTTGATAACTCAAGAAGTGGGTGTAAGCAGACAGGGCATAAATATCCAAAGGCAACACAAAATTGGGCTGAAATATCCCTGCGCCTTGGAAAGGCTTAACTCGGCGCGGCTCGGCTCGGCTCAACTGGCTGACTCGGCTTGGTTGTGGCTATCGTTCCGTGCAATAAGTGTAGGGCGGAAATAACCTAAGTTGTATGGTAACTAAATAGCCGCTAAGCACAAGATCCCCCAACTCTAGCCTGTCGGAGTTTGGTTCGTCCGTTAGACATGGACGCGTGTGTTGTGCTTGCTGCTGTCATGCAAATGCAGGAAGACGGAATATACTGACAGCGATAGGGAATATTTTGACGGCGTTACTGATCCAACGAATATGTTGACGGTGTTATGATAATAACGGAAAACCCCGATCGCGTTATAAAGTTAACGGTGTATGATTTCCACTTAACAGAATATGTTAACGGCACGGCATTGAGACAATGACAGATTATTCTCCAACGGTGGTTGGCCTATACGCTGACGTGGCGCCCGCCTTTTCTGGCGTGGCGTCACACTGTTACCGCGACATCTCCTTGCCTCGACCGGTTCGTTGTATTTCCCCACTGTTACTGGATGTCACCACTTCGGTATTTATGTGTAGGGCTTTGCAAGGCCCAATCAGCCATACTCGGCTAGAGGAGCATATTAGGCCCTAATATATTGCGTACCTACCAGTAGAGTCCTTCACTTCTACCATCATGCAATGGTGAAAATTCTCAAGCCGTTTTAAGAATACGAGACGACGTACTACGTGTAACTGGTTCGATAAGTGGATCATGGACGCAACAATCTGAATTCTAGTTTTATTTCCAACCCAATGTTTACGTAACAATTTTATTGGTTCAGGCGGGCATGAAACGACCTGCTCTGGTGGTTCTCAGACATGGGAAAAATTAATCATGATTGAGATTGGTTTTCGGAAAATGGGTCATTTGTCCAAAAAATTTTAAAACATGGTTTAAATGGACAAGTAAAAATTAGTATCAGTGAAATGGAAAAAAAAAAAAAAAAAAAAAAGGAAGAATGAAAATGAATTCATCCTGGCTTAAAGTTAAAAAAGAGAGAGGATGAAACTGGATGCATCATGATATAAATTAAAAATAAGAAAAAACATTTGAAAATTGGTAGGATGAAAATATTTATATCCCGGCTATTTTCATAATATAATAAGCAATTATATTATGAAAATTCTACAAAGACCACTAATGGCAAGGATAAGTATTCTAGAAAAGGAAAGCATCCTTTATTATGGGGATGGCAGATTATTTCCTGTTAATCGTCTCAGATCCGTTGTATTTAAACTACTCTGCATAAATCTATGATTGTTTTAGGAACTGGAACATAATCAAAGGAATGTAGGTGCAAAACATAAAGAAAAAAAAAAAGAACATAACCTTACCTATGCGTTCAATGGACTTTTTCTAGAAACACCTTCAATGACATTGTCCACACGCAGTATTGTACATACTTCTCATATTTCACATGGGCGTTCAGATGACGGAACAATTTATAGCTCAAGGTTTCTTTATTTTTCTTTCCCTGAAAAGTAGCAGCAAAGAGAAAATAATAACTCCCATAACAAGCAATAACTCCCACCATTGAAATCTTGTGAACCAAGATAGAACATATGGACATGTTATAACCTATATTAAACAGAAGGGATATGGGGAGAGTAAAATATAGGAACAAGTATATATGTCTAACACAACCTCAAATGGTAAGCTATGCTAAAATACTTTGCCCAGATTCTATAATCTTTCTTCAGATTAAAAAATTTCAGGTTGCCTCAATCAGCTGAAAAACTATGGTAAAATACTTTGCCGGACAAATTTTACTATCCATATCTTTTCACATTCAACACCAAATATCAAAACACAACCTTGAAACCCAAAAATGAAGGGGATATTAGTTACTTTCCATGGTGAACTAATATCCCCTTCATTCCCCTTCTTTCGCTACCTCCACATGGGCTTGTCGGGACAGCTGTCTCTTTTCTTGCCCGATAATTTACTTACTTTGCAGGTTATCTTTTTAGCCAAGTTAGCTTATTTCTCCCATCCCTACTTCGTGGTTGGTATCTTGCAGGGTACTCCATCGATCCTTCGTAGCTCATATTCTCCTAGCGGGTTACTTCGTCATGAGACATTATCTCGCTTATGGCTTTTACTTCGCCAATTAGTCGATGACGGTGACTCGACTTGATTTGACAAGTAACTGACGAAGATTTTCGGGGCCCGATACAAGATCTTTTGGCCGGATTCTCGCGTCTTCCCTGTGTCCACGTGGGGGTTCGTATTTCGGTATCTACATTTTTCCTTTTCTTATTCTACTCGATCGTGGTGAGAGGGGAATAAGAACCTTATGAAGTTAGACAACCGCCACTCCTCCCCATTAGTGCTCTCCACGTGGTCCCTTTACTCGTGTAACCGCTGATCATCGGTTCATATTCTTCGATCATGGGTATCCTGGTTTGACCAGTGACCTCTATAAATACCCTATTTTTTTCAGACTTTTAAAACTTTACCTTCTTCTCTCCTCTTTTCTGCCTTCTGTAAGTTTAGGTCTTGTTTCATTCCCATTCAATGGCTCCCAAGAAAGTCCCCAGTCCTACTACATTTACGACTTATGAGGAATTTAAAGTCGACCTCGAAGTTGGGCATCTCTCTATCTCCGACGATTGGTTCCACCGTTTCTCCCCCGATTACCGCAACCAAATCCATGGAACTAAACTACCGATGGATTCAGATAGGAACTTGGACTTCTACGAAGATGTTGATCACCGTCGGTCAACTGAAAGCGGGACTTACTTTTCTCCTGTATGATCCAAAGAACCCTCTTTTTTATGAAATCCTAGTTAAGATTCAGCGAGGTGTTTATCAATTATGCGGGAACACTATTCGTCTTTCTAATGAGTTCTTCAAAAGGTCTAATGGCGATCCTTCCCAGATTCCACTCTTGGTGCAAGATTTCGTTCTCGCACGATTATAACATTGATTCTTTATTCACGAATTATGTTGGCAAGGATATGACCACGAGGGCCTATCAGGAATGGGGCGTCAAGCTTTCTCGCAAATCTTTGGCTGACCAGTCTAAGGTCCTTCTTTTGGACGTTGATCCTCCTGGCAAGAAACGAAATAGAAATCTTCGTCTTTCTAATGATGAGGATTGGATGATGTTTCCTTTGGTAGCCGAGGGTCCTCTGGTGTGGGGTTTCGACGAGAACGGCACCGCTCGTCTTTGGTCCTCTCCCGAGCATACCCATCCGCGGCCGTATGATCCGGTCGACTTCGGCTGGCCTAAGATGCCCAACAAGGTCGGTCCGATTTTCCTTTGGCTTTCTTACCTTTTACTTATTTCGTCCCATAACATCTTTGTTCCTGTGTCAGTATCCGCTTCCCCCGCCCGGTATGTTGAAGGAACGCTCTAGAAAACCAGTTCAAACACAGGTTTGTACCTCGTGGCCTCTCTTTTGGTCGTTATCCTCGTCGATTTCTAACTTTCCATTTTTCAGGAGAATGGGCCTCAAGCAATGGATGGTCCTGCTAAGAATTTGAGGAAACGTCAGTGTTCCTGGGTTCCTTCTGCCACTGCCCAGTTATCCCTTTCTTTCTTAACTTTGCTTTCTTCTTCTCGCGTCGTCCCTTAACCTCGTGGATTTCAGGACGATTTTCCCACATCTCGCATCCCACAGCGTCGCCGTTACAGCTTGGATGTAGATGGCATGACCCAAGTCCATTCTTCTTCACCAGTTCCATCTCAACTCGATCCTCCTCATCATCACCAATCTAGCTCATCTCGCGAGGCTATCCCTTCGCGAGCTGCCCCATCAACTGAACCTACTTCGTCTAAAGGTGGCCAGCATGCTAATGAAGTGGAAGAGCCTCAGCATCTTCCTAACATGAAATTCTTAAGGGAGATTTTTGTTACAACTCGTGGAAATCCATCCTTAATATCTGAAGCTACTGAATCCTTGGTTTCCCTCAGTTTCGATGACTTCTTGGCTGAAGATCAATCCTTTATTTTGAACGCTTTTTTCAATCTCTCAATGCATGACATTCTTCCATAATGGGTTTGGTGAGCTTTATAAGTTGACCTGAGTTTAACACTCGTGTTTCTCCTCTAGTAATACTTCGTGGAAATTTTAAGTAGGTCTTTCATCTTTCAGGAACAACATCGCAGCATGGCTCATCTCATGGAGCTTCGGGAGTCTCGAGAATTAATGAAAAAGTCCAATGCTCGTATCCTCCTCTTAGAGAAGAAACTTGCCGAAGAGAGGAAAATATCGTCTGAGCTCCGCCGTGAGTTTCCATTCCTTTGTCATTTTGGTATTGCCTTACTTTTGGTAGTAACTTACCTGTTTAATTCCTTCATTTCCTTAGGACACGAGCAAGAACTTAAGGACCAAGTTTATCTTTTATCCCATGAGAAGAACAATCTTTCCAATAAGGTTTCCACTCTTCAAGAGGATGTTCGATATTTGCATGAGGATCTCGATCAGATGGTGAAGGATGCAACCCTAATTGCGAAGTGACTTCGCATAAATGCTCAGGACGAGAAGGTCAGACTCGTTAATGAGTTTTATGATTCTCAAGGCATTCCTCGCGTTTCTCTGGATCTTGAAGTATTTTATGATGATGAGCCTAAACCCCCCTGCCAAGGAACCGATTCCTACCGTTAATGAGCTGACTCCTATTGACGAGGATACCGAAACCGACGAGGATCATGAAGATGATGATGGCGAGGATAAAAAAACCGACGAGGATCATCAAGATGATGATTGAGGATGCATGACCCTCCTTAATTTTTAATTTTGCTAATGTTGTAACCTTTTAACTTTATTTCGGCTGGGCGCTCCCAATCATGGTGGTAGAATGTTTCATATATTTATCGTCCTGTTTGTACGTAAATAATATACTTGCCTCTTTCTCGCGCCTTTGTATTTTCCTCTACCTCGTGACTTTGCCTATACGATGTTCACCTCCTGTTCTTAAATATGTATTTGCCTCTGCCTCATGCATTTGTGATTGTATCCACAGTACCCATCCATGGATGACAACCTTTTGTATCCAGATGCCGATTCTACCATCTAAGGGATGTTTGGCAGGGGAAAACTATCTTTGGGGCATGCGGTATTTAGGTCGCTAAAATCAATGCATATTCTTATACCATTGTTCTTCTTGGGCACGATCACCATGTTCGCAATCCAATCTGGATATTTCGCCGACCTTATGATTCTTGCATCCATCATCTTTTGAAGTTCCTTATCAATATGCTCATGATAAGTCGTTACGATCTTCCTTATTCGTTGTCTTATCGGTTTGATTGTCGGATCCAGATTCAGTCGATGACATGCCACTCGTGGATCAATTCGGAATTTTATCCATGCTCCACGCAAATATGTCACCATATATTTTTAGCAACTCAACTATCCTCGCTTCTTCTTCTTCCTCCATTTTCGTCCCAATTTTTAGGATCTAGGGTTCATCGTCACTCCCCACGTTTATATCGTTTGTTGGTTCCACCGCGGCAAAGTTCAAGACCAGGCTATCCTAGTGGTGTTGGCTCCTTTCTTGGTTTCACAAGCTCTCCCTCCTCTTCGGATATCTCGCTGGGTATTGCTCATCCTTCTTTAGCTATTGCCATGTATACCCTTAGCTCGTCTTCTTTTTTCAACTCAAGCATTTTCTTCTTTCGTTCCTTATTTCTTTTCAATCTTCCTTCGTAATTCTCAATATCCTTCTCGTCACATTCTTCTGGGTCTTCGCTATTTCCGCGTATTTCGCCTATTCCACCGGGCATGGGAAACCACAAAAATTGGTGGTAGGTTGATGCGACTCCTTTTATCCCATGGATCCATGGTCTGCCCATGACGGCATTATAAGGTGACTCCACGTCCACCACGCAAACGGTAACCATTGTTTCTAATTCCCCTGCAAAGATCCTCACATGTATCTCTCCTTTTGGTTTCGTCGCCACCCCATTGAACCCATACAATGTATATGCCGAAGGTATCATGTCTACCAAGACCTTTTCCATAGTCCGTGCTCTTCCTTTACTACATAGGCTTTCTTCTTCTAGAAAGTGTTTACCAAGGGTTAAGGTGATGGCCAATGAATCCATATGTTGAATTCCTCCTTCTGGTGCATCCTGTGCTGAAAATGATATGTCTCTCTTTTGCCACTCTTCTAACGGTTCTTTCTTTCCCACTGGCAATATTCGTTCCCTTCATCGTCCACCTTGTATATCCTTGAGAGCACGTTATCCTGGAAGTTGAAGAAATATTCCTTTGAATGTACTACAAAATTGCACCAAACGACTTCCTTCCCTGGTCCGCTTTGCCTTGGTGTTGTTCTGCCAAGTCCCCATAATAATGTTGCGGTGGTGGTGGTGGTTCCTGGTCCTCTATGTAATGTGCGAGCTTCCCCTAATCAATGAAGCAAAGTATGATCTTCCTGACACTCTTGCAATTTTTTGTATGGTGTCCGTGAAAGTGGTGATATCTACAGAACTCTTGATTCTTATTCCTTGGAGTTGGTTCTCTTCCCAAATTAGGTGGCGCCGGGACCTCCTCAGTCAGTATCACTTCCTCCCATATTCTTTCCACGGTCGTGTTAAGTTTTGGGAGTTCTAACTCTGTCCATGCGTCTACCCCCTGCTTCGTTGGCTTTTTGTTCTTCGGCTGGTGTCCTTCGGCTTTATCACTTCACGGCTTTCGATCCTTTCTCAATGACCTTTTCTTCTTTCGGTCAGCCCGCCTCAGCTCTCCTCCTAGCGTTGTTTTCATCTTTGCATGAATCATAGCTGTCAGCATGACCTTCTCCTCTATCCGTTGCAACTTATCTTGCCTTTGCGAAGTTCCCATCTAGATTCTCAATCTTCGTAGCTCGTGTAAGATTTCGTGGTCCATGATCCCTCTTACTGATTCGTAAATGTCTCTTTCTCGCTCCTTGCGTTTGCTTTCATCCTCGTGCCTCCTTCCCTCTTCGTATCTTAGCTTATGATTCTCATCTCTCGCCTCCACTAGCAGCCTCTTTAAGTTTCTTTCCCGGTCATATCCTTCTAGCAACCTTCTTTTCTGCATTCCTCGTTCATCTTCTTCCTTATAATCTTCGCAAGGACCTTCCCTCCGATATAGGGTCCTTTTCCGAGACGTAGCTGTTATCTTTTCTGAATTAGCGCCCTCTTCTTGCGAGATTCCAACCTCCATTTTTCTTTCACGTTCATATTCTTCTCGTTTCGCCTGGCTGCCTCGTTTTTCCATTTCCGTTTGCCTTTCCGACTGGAACTTCACTCGCCTCTTTTCTCGACAGAGTGTCTTACTCGGTTCTTTCGATATCATGTCCTTATCACCACCGTTCTTCTCCACCTCTTCTTGATTCGTTTCCCCTTCCGTAATAGCCCCCTCTTTCACGATTCGGACAGGTTCCATCATGGATTCATCTTCTACGCTCGGCTCGCCTTTTCGTTGCCGTATGACTTCCCGTCTTTCATCTGCTATGGACGCCTCTCCTTTCTCTCATTTCTTCCGGGCCTCCAACCGCTTGCTCTTTCTCATCACCGTTAGGGGTTTCGCTCATCTCGCCTTTCCTGCCATCATTCAATCCTTTCTAAATCTGATTTTTCGTCTGCCGCCTGACCAACTTTCTCTTCCGGATCTTATATCTCAAACACAAATAAGTCACCAAATCTACAGAACTTTTCTACACAAAAACAATTCGCCTGGATTTCAAGTTATTACCATCTCAAAATGGTTTTACTTTCTCTCAAACTCTTAGACGAGGATGAATCCCCAATTTAAGTTCCCTGTTTCTGGACGCCAAAATGTAACTACTGGAAATCCAGTAGTACACCCAAAAGGAAGGTAACCAAGATCTAAGATATGTTAAGCAGTATAAACTAGAAATTCTTTATTTACGAATCAACCAAGGGAACAAAATACAAGTTCTTGAATACAGGGAAACCCTAATCTCACTCTATAAGCTAAGCTTCCCCCTCTCTCCAAAATACCCCCTCCCAATACATTGCCCAAGGATCTCTATTTATAGGCCAACTAACCCTAATGGGGCACAACTCATTTTACTTCGTCACGTTCTCGCGGAGGTGCTTTATAGTTCGCCTGGACCCTTTTCCATAAAGTTTTTCCCCTTCTTTCGCTACCTCCACATGGGCTTGTCGGGATAGCTGTCTTTTTTCTTGCCCGATAATTTACTTACTTCGCAGGTTATCTTTTTAGGCAAGTTAGCTTATTTCTCCCATCCCTACTTCGTGGTTGGTATCTTGCAGGGTACTCCATCGATCCTTCGTAGCTCATATTCTCCTAGCGGGTTACTTCTTCATGAGACATTATCTCGCTTATGGCTTTTACTTCGCCAATTAGTCAGTAATGGTGACTCTGACTTGATTTGACAAGTCACTGACGAAGATTTTCGGGGCCCGATACAAGATCTTTTGGCCGGATTCTCGCGTGTTCCCTATGTCCACGTTGCGGTTCGTATTTGGGTATCTACACATATAAAGATTCTCGTGAACTGTGCATGATTCATCAAGGTTAATATCGACGATGAGATTTTGTAAGAATATTCCAGCAGTGATATTGGGGTGTTTTTAAGTACTTTGTTTCTATGTATTTGGTGAACCTCAGTCGGTGACTTTAGGTTTAAAATACTATACAGCCGGTACTAGTACATCTATACTATTGGGAGACTAAAAAGGTAGTACTCAAGAGTCCGTAAGCGTCACATCCCTCCCTAACCAACACACTGAAAACATACCCATTTTGGGACGGTAATGATGAAGCAACGGGAAAAAGTCTTAGCTGCTGCTGACTATATATCACTTTCATGCAAAGAACTGAGACAAAGTTTTAGAATAGATGGGTGAGCTTTAATTTGCATTTTTTGTCCATTGTATTTAGACATTTTCAAACTTAATTAAACTCCAGACTGTATAATATTTTGTTTCGTCCTGGTAGTTGAACTTGACCATGCAGTTTATAGTTGTACCATCATCCCCAAAATCTTCAATTAAAATGACAATGGAAAAGAGCACATTAAAATGTTTACATGCATAAGCATCTAAAGATTCTCGTGAACTGTACATGATTCACTAGGGTTAATATCAACGATGAAACACCTTTGCTAAGTAGTTTTGTTTTGTTTCCAGAAAAAGTCAAAAAGAAAAAGTGAAAGTATCATTTTTCCGAAATTGACGGAATCAATGTGAAACTCTAGCACGCGGAAGTTTCAACCAAATTGTTGTTTGGTTTGTTTTTCTTTGAAGTTTGTTTCAACTTCATTAGTTGGACCACTCTGATATTTATTTGCTTTCATATCTTGAGTGCACTAGGTGATCTACCTCTCTGGTTGATTCTGGCCCCACCTTACTTTTTTGTTTTGGTAAAATTATAATATTTTAGCCAACAATATCCGACAAAAATATTTTACCCACAATATATTTTCTCGACCAATCACAACAAACAAAATAAATACCAAAAATAACTAAATATGATAAAATCTTATAACATTTAGAAAATAAATAAAAAAATATGCTATGTGCTATATTCAATCATAAAAAAAAAATCATCATCACGATTTCATCAAAAGAAACATATTGTTCATCATGATTTTATCATAAAATTAAATCAATCACAGAAAAAAATAAAAGTAATAATGTCCAATGTCCGGTTACAATATTGTATAATTAAACTGTTGATATTTAAACTAACTCTAATTAAAATTCAATTGCAACTAAAAAATTAATAATCAAAATTTACAAATAAAATACATAATGAAAAAAAGGTGGATACTAACCTACAGATAGAAACGTGCTTCTTCTGTCCTTTTTTTTTTGATTAATATTCCTTCCCAATATTCAAAATACAAAATCATTAATATAAAATCGTGGAGGTGTTATTACATGACTAAAGAAAACCTAAGAACCAAGAAAAAAATTCAGTAAAGCTAAGAACGAAGGAAAAAAAAATTTAGTAAAAAGTGTAACCGACAAAAATGAATGAGCTTTTAATATTATTTGTGTTAACTTAATGTTCGTTCCATCAAAATATAATTCTTTTCCCTTTTTCTTTTAGGTAAATATGGCAAATTTGGTTTGTGTTCCAAAAGAAGGGAGTCAAATTTAAGGTAAAATAACATTTGTAAAAAACTAACAAAATAGGTAAGCCCGTGATTTTCATTGCTTGAGCTTTCTAAAATTAACATGGCACGTAAATACACAAGCAAAAAATATAAAAATCTTAGATGATCTCTTTAGATATTGTGTAATAATTTTTCGAAATAAATCTTTTTATTTATGGGTAATTTGTCTTTATATAAAGCATTGAGCATAAGCCAAACCTCATCTTTCGACGTTGCTTTTCTCTTCTAATGGCGATTTTTTTTTCTTCTTCTTTTCTCCGATTTGTTATTTTGTTATTCGATTCACGGGCTGTTGTTTCTTTGCAGGTATTCTCAAGCAATTGCGAGTTACTATACGCGCAAATTGTGGATCTGAAAATTGGTGTGAACTGCAATTGCGAGTTACTATACGCGACACCTATTAGAAAATGGTTATGGCACGTGTGGCTGAATTTTAGTCAGTATTTAACTGTTTAATTTTTGCTTCCCCACAGCTTATGTGAACCCAACTCAGTTATACAACTCATCGTGGTATAAATTTAAAGTTTCTTTTATTTCACTAGATTTGTAATTGCTTGGACAAAGTTGCAGCAAGACCAACCATTAATCAGCTTCAGAATTGAAAATTAAGGGCAAAAACTTTTTCCGATCGACCAAATTCTTATCACAAAGGGTTGTGAGAGAATGATGCGTGCTAAGATTTTTCTTCCATGTGCTGGTCATATATAGCTTAAACATATATGATTATTTATAGCGAAACCAAAAAACATGGATTAGGCACGTCACTTTTCAGTATTGTGATATACATGTTCATGTATTTTTATTTTGTTATCATGCTTGAGTAACTTCGCTTCTTTTTTTGTTTTTGTTCAAGGACCAGATTCGAAGCCGCTGATTGTTCACTTTGCCCCGCTTTTTTATGTACTGCGTTGATTTTATTATGCCACCCAAAAAATGCACACATTGCGCGGGAATCCGTATTTGATACAAATCAAATTCAAACCGAGTACCAAAGAAATACAAATACAAACTGAGTACCAAAGGAATAATAATAATGACTAAAATTTATAATTTATAATCAGGAGTACATGGAACTGTTGATGTTATATAATTAACATGAGTTCAGATAGTTTACGGGTTTTAAAAATACATATTTCTTGGTGTTTGGTTTTACAAATACACAACATACTTCAAATCGAGTACCAAAGAAATAATAATACTCCATAGTTTTTTGGTTTTACAAATGCAAACATTATAATTCACGGAAGGTGTAAATGTTCTCGGCATACGCTCAGTATATGTGCTAAATACATGGAGTGCAAATGCACAAAGCTTTCACTTTATTAAATTAAGTGAGGGGCAAAGCTGATAACAGTTTAATAAAATTTAAAGTTTGTTTTCGTATATAAATTTTAATATGGTGTGGTGGTTCTCGGACACAACACCAACCCACTTGAAATACATAGCCAAAAAATGAAGAAAAATAGTTACATAACCGGATGACCCCTCTTTATGTTTTTTTTTCCTATTGCTCCATCAACAATCTCAGTTGATTCACCTTGATCGAACACTGCATGATCAAAACACCTACATTTTCAAGAAAAGTTTAAACAAATCAGAGATAATTGGGCAAATTTAACAAATAACCATCTCCTTGGACGATGTTGCGCATAAATTTGACTTACTTCCCATAAAAATATTTTTTTTCCCAAGGAGATATATTATTTTCAACCTAATCAAAAATATTTTCTTTACCACACACTTATTAGTTTCTTTGTTCATTTTCTCATCAATCTTGCAGCCAAAAATGCTTCCAACTATTCCATATGTTGGACAAAAAAGAGCACATCCAAATTCATTAAGCTAAATTAACATAAGACCCAATATTTATCAACAATAAGATAAAAACATTTAGCATATACTCCATCAACTTCTTTGACCGTTCATCACCATCACCAATCAGCTTTTCACTCAAATAAGTCAATTCTGTGAATTGTTATAGCCTCGATGATGTCTAATCAATGAGTCAATTTTCTAGGAGATCAGATATCGATTGACGGAAAACAGTTCAATTATTTTTCATCTGAAATATCATGAGGCAAAATTTAAGATATAGTCAAGAAATCTTAGATATCCCTTTTAACTACGAATATCTTTCATAGTTCCAAAACTAACACCAGGCCATGTCGAATCAGTACGTAGGATCCCACTATTTGCTAATGTTTGTCAGTCTTATTTTCAAGTCAATTGATCTACCTCTTTGGATGCTTAAGATTTGCATCCAAAAAGTAAAAAAAAAATGCTACTTTTGTTTCCTGAAAAAGTCAAAAAGAAAAAGTGAAAGTATCATTTTTCCGAAGTTGACGGAATCAATGTGAAACTCTAGCACGCGGAAGTTTCAACCAAATTGTTGTTTGGTTTGTTTTTCTTTGAAGTTTGTTTCAACTTCATTAGTTGGACCACCACGCCCAAAACGGAAAACTCAAAGGCATCATGTTCATGTAATGTTTTGTGAGGCATTTTGCCTAAGCCCTAAGCAAAACCAAGGCATCACAGAAACCCCATGGGCCATGGCAAAATGCCTCACAAAACATCAAAAAATAAAAACACACGTAAAAACAACGACAAGCTACATAGATGTAGAGACTATCTATTTCTTCTTTTTTTGCAGAAGTTCTCTTGCCCCTGTCTAGGTTCTCATTTTGCTGCTCTCCTTTCCAACCTAGCTTCGCAAGTTCTCTATCTGCCGTTGTTTTGTCGCTCTTCTGTTTTTCATCAATTTCACTAAAGATGTTTTTAGTTACATATTTTTTACTCCCCTGGACTACAAGTGAATTACTTTCATTATAATACGTATATGTATAACAGTATAAGTCTGATTTGGATAACATATATCACGTACAATAATGTATGATTTTTGGTGGATTCTCACTCACTCTGTTCTCTTTGTTTGTCCTTATTATGTAGTTTCAGATGAAGACTTGATCATGTAACATCAATAGGGAGTTTTAAGTAGTAAAATTAGAGAAGTCGTAGAATCGAAGTCGCATTATTAAACAAAAAAATTCTAACACTTATTGTATACATTTGCAAGTTAAATAAAAATCTAAAAATCTAAAACATTGAGTCATCTCTAGCTAAAATAAAATTAGAAATACTTCATTTATATTAAATCTTGGTGTTATACCATATAGTTTCTTCAATGTGATATAGTTTTTACAACTCGTATCACATGTGCAAATATAATACCACATGTATATCATATATCTTTTGTACAATATACTCTCAAATACAAGGTATGTTTGTGATTTATTCCACGTACAATTTTTGACATGGTTAATATCTAAATTTTGATATGAACCATGAGAAATCTCTCAAAATTCAAATTGTATTTTCTGGGGTATTTATATCATCTAAGGAGTTGATAATATTCAAACTCCATCAACACAACTTGGAACCTCTTATATCTCTATAACCTCTCCTAATTGCCTTCATATTATTCTTATGCTTTTTCTATCATGTAGAATAGAACTCATTAGACTATTAATGCAATTGTTATGTTATCAATACTGAAGATAAAAGATAGGATGGAAGGTTTATATGATTATAACAAAGTTTACCTAGGTTTTGGAAATATGGTGTTAACTTGGCTTTTATGCTATTCTTATGGTTTTGGGGTGTTTTCAAGTACTTTGTTTCTATGTATTTGGTGAACCTCAGTAGGTGACTTTAGGTTTAAAATACTATACAGCCGGTACTAGTACATCTATACTATTGGGAAACTAAAAAGGTAGTACTCAAGAGTCCGTAAGCGTCACATCCCTCCCTAACCAACACACTGAAAACATACCCATTTTGGGACGGTAATGATGAAGCAACGGGAAAAAGTCTTAGCTGCTGCTGACTATATATCACTTTCATGCAAAGAACTGAGACAAAGTTTTAGAATAGATGGGTGAGCTTTAATTTGCATTTTTTGTCCATTGTATTTAGACATTTTCAAACTTAATTAAACTCCAGACTGTATAATATTTTGTTTCGTCCTAGTAGTTGAACTTGACCATGCAGTTTATAGTTGTACCATCATCCCCAAAATCTTCAATTAAAATGACAATGGCAAAGAGCACATTAAAATGTTTACATGCATAAGCATCTAAAGATTCTCGTGAACTGTACATGATTCACTAGGGTTAATATCAACGATGAAACACCTTTGCTAAGTAGTTTTGTTTGTCTAATCTAATAAGTAACAACAATGGGTTATTTTTCTAGGATATTTATTTGCTTTCATATCTTGAGTGCACTAGGTGATCTACCTCTTTGGATGCTTAAGATTTACATCCAAAAAGAAAAAAAAAAAATGCTACTTTTGTTTCCAGAAAAAGTCAAAAAGAAAAAGTGAAAGTATCATTTTTCCGAAATTGACGGAATCAATGTGAAACTCTAGCACGCGGAAGTTTCAACCAAATTGTTGTTTGGTTTGTTTTTCTTTGAAGTTTGTTTCAACTTCATTAGTTGGACCACCACGCCCAAAAACGGAAAACTCAAAGGAGACCCAAACAAAAATTGAAGTAGAGGAAGAAAATACATACACTCTACCAGCTCATAATAGTACAATACAACTATAGGTGTTTGACCAAAAAATTATACCAAGTGCATTCATTATCGGGACAAAACATATTCTCTATATAAAATAGAGTTTTTTCGAGCGACGTGGTTAATCGGAGCTTCTGGTTGATTCTGGCCCCACCTTACTTTTTTGTTTTGGTAAAATTATAATATTTTAGCCAACAATATCCGACAAAAATATTTTACCCACAATATATTTTCTCGACCAATCACAACAAACAAAATAAATACCAAAAATAACTAAATATGATAAAATCTTATAACATTTCGAAAATAAATAAAAAAATATGCTATGTGCTATATTCAATCATAAAAAAAAATCATCATCACGGTTTCATCAAAAGAAACATATTGTTCATCATGAATTTATCATAAAATTAAATCAATCACAAAAAAAAAAATAATAATAAAAAACACTAATAATAATAATGTCCAATGTCCGGTTACAATATTGTATAATTAAACTGTTGATATTTAAACTAACTCTAATTAAAATTCAATTGCAACTAAAAAATTAATAATCAAAATTTACAAATAAAATACATAATGAAAAAAAGGTGGATACTAACCTACAGATAGAAACGTGCTTCTTCTGTCCTTTTTTTTTTTGATTAATATTCCTTCCCAATATTCAAAATACAAAATCATTAATATAAAATCGTGGAGGTGTTATTACATGACTAAAGAAAACCTAAGAACCAAGAAAAAAATTCAGTAAAGCTAAGAACGAAGGAAAAAAAATTCAGTAAAAAGTGTAACCGACAAAAATGAATGAGCTTTTAATATTATTTGTGTTAACTTAATGTTCGTTCCATCAAAATATAATTCTTTTCCAATTTTCTTTTAGGTAAATATGGCAAATTTGGTTTGTGTTCCAAAAGAAGGGAGTCCAATTTAAGGTAAAATAACATTTGTAAAAAACTAACAAAATAGGTAAGCCCGTGATTTTCATTGCTTGAGCTTTCTAAAATTAACATGGCATGTAAATACACAAGCAAAAAATATAAAAATCTTAGATGATCTTTTAGATATTGTGTAATAATTTTTCGAAATAAATCTTTTTATTTATGGGTAATTTGTCTTTATATAAAGCATTGAGCATAAGCCAAGCCTCATCTTTCGACGTTGCTTTTCTCTTCTAATGGCGAATTTTTTTTCTTCTTCTTTTCTCCGATTTGTTATTTTGTTATTCGATTCACGGGCTGTTGTTTCTTTACAGGTATTCTCAAGCAATTGCGAGTTACTATACACACAAATTGTGGATCTGAAAATTGGTGTGAACTGCAATTGCGAGTTACTATACGCGACACCGATTAGAAAATGGTTATGGCACGTGTGGCTGAATTTTAGTTAGTATTTAACTGTTTAATTTTTGCTTCCCCACAGCTTATGTGAACCCAACTCAGTTATACAACTCATCGTGGTATAAATTTAAAGTTTCTTTTATTTCACTAGATTTGTAATTGCTTGGACAAAGTTGCAGCAAGACTAACCATTAATCAGCTTTAGAATTGAAAATTAAGGGCAAAAACTTTTTCCGATCGACCAAATTCTTATCACAAAGGGTTTGAGAGAATGATGCGTGCTAAGCTTTTTCTTCCATGTGCTGGTCATATATAGCTTAAACATATATGATTATTTATAGCGAAACCAAAAAACATGGATTAGGCACATCACTTTTCAGTATTGTGATATACATGTTCATGTATTTTTATTTTGTTATCATGCTTGAGTAACTTCGCTTCTTTTTTTGTTTTTGTTCAAGGACCAGATTCGAAGCCGCTGATTGTTCACTTTGCCCCGCTTTTTTATGTACTGCGTTGATTTTATTATGCCACGCAAAAAATGCACACATTGCGCGGGAATCCGTTTTTGATACAAATCAAATTCAAACCGAGTACCAAAGAAATACAAATACAAACTGAGTACCAAAGAAATAATAATAATGACTAAAATTTATAATTTATAATCAGGAGTACATGGACCTGTTGATGTTATATAATTAACATGAGTTCAGATAGTTTACGGGTTTTAAAAATACATATTTACTGGTTTACTAGTTTTACAAATACACAACATACTTCAAATCGAGTACCAAAGAAATAATAATACTCCATAGTTTACTGGTTTTACAAATGCACAACATTATAATTCACGGAAGGTGTAAATGTTCTCGGCATACGCTCAGTATATGTGCTAAATACATGGAGTGCAAATGCACAAAGCTTTCACTTTATTAAATTAAGTGAGGGCAAAGCTGATAACAGTTTAATAAAATTTAAAGTTTGTTTTCATATATAAATTTTAATATGGTTTGGTGGTTCTCGGACACAACACCAACCCACTTGAAATACATAGCCAAAAAATGAAGAAAAATAGTTACATAACAGGATGACCCCTCTTTATGTTTTTTTTTTTCCTATTGCTCCATCAACAATCTCTGTTGATTCACCTTGATCGAACACTGCATGATCAAAACACCTACATTTTCAAGAAAAGTTTAAACAAATCAGAGATAATTGGGCAAATTTAACAAATAACCATCTCCTTGGACGATATTGCGCATAAATTTGCCTTACTTCCCATAAAAATATTTTTTTTTTCCCAAGGAGATATATTATTTTCAACCTAATCAAAAATATTTTCTTTACCACACACTTATTAGTTTCTTTGTTCATTTTCTCATCAATCTTGCATGACTAAAAATGCTTCCAACTATTCCATATGTTGGACAAAAAAGAGCACATCCAAATTCATTAAGCTAAATTAACATAAGACCCAATATTTATCAACAATAAGATAAAAACATTTAGCATATACTCCATCAACTTCTTTGACCGTTCATCACCATCACCAATCAGCTTTTCACTCAAATAAGTCAATTCTGTGAATTGTTATAGCCTCGATGATGTCTAATCAATGAGTCAATTTTCTAGGAGATCAGATATCTAATGACGGAAAATAGTTCAATTATTTTTCATCTGAAATATCATGAGGCAAAATTTAAGATATAGTCAAGAAATCTTAGATATCCCTTTTAACTACGAATATCTTTCATAGTTCCAAAACTAACACCAGGCCATGTCGAATCAGTACGTAGGATCCCACTATTTGCTAATGTTTGTCAGTCTTATTTTCAAGTCAATTGATCTACCTCTTTGGATGCTTAAGATTTACAACCAAAAAGAAAAAAAAAAATGCTACTTTTGTTTCCTGAAAAAGTCAAAAAGAAAAAGTGAAAGTATCATTTTTCCGAAGTTGACGGAATCAATGTGAAACTCTAGCACGCGGAAGTTTCAACCAAATTGTTGTTTGGTTTGTTTTTCTTTGAAGTTTGTTTCAACTTCATTAGTTGGACCACCACGCCCAAAAACGGAAAACTCAAAGGCATCATGTTCATGTAATGTTTTGTGAGGCATTTTGCCTAAGCCCTAAGCAAAACCAAGGCATCACAGAAACCCCATGGGCCATGGCAAAATGCCTCACAAAACATCAAAAAATAAAAACACACGTAAAAACAACGACAAGCTACATAGATGTAGAGACTATCTATTTCTTCTTTTTTTGCAGAAGTTCTCTTGCCCCTGTCTAGGTTCTCATTTTGCTGCTCTCCTTTCCAACCTAGCTTCGCAAGTTCTCTATCTGCTCGCTCTTCTGTTTTTCAACAATTTCACTAAAGATGTTTTTAGTTTCATCTTTTTTACTCCCCTTGACTACAAGTGAATTACTTTCATTATAATACGTATATGTATAACAGTATAAGTCTGATTTGGATAACATATATCACGTACAATAATGTATGAGTTTTGGTGGATTCTCACTCACTCTGTTCTCTTTGTTTGTCCTTATTATGTAGTTTCAGATGAAGACTTGATCATGTAACATCAATAGGGAGTTTTAAGTAGTAAAATTAGAGAAGTCGTAGAATCGAAGTCGCATTATTAAACAAAAAAATGCTAACACTTATTGTATACATTTGCAAGTTAAATAAAAATCTAAAAATCTAAAACATTGAGTCATCTCTAGCTAAAATAAAATTAGAAATACTTCATTTATATTAAATCTTTGTGTTATACCATATAGTTTCTTCAATGTAAGATAGTTTTTACAACTCGTATCACATGTGCAAATATAATACGACATGTATATCACATATATTTTGTACAATATACTCTCAAATACAAGGTATGTTTGTGATTTATTCCACGTACAATTTTTGACATGGTTAATATCTAAATTTTGATATGAACCATGAGAAATCTCTCAAAATTCAAATTGTATTTTCACGGGGTATTTATATCATCTAAGGAGTTGATAATATTCAAACTCCATCAACACAACTTGGAACCTCTTATATCTCTATAACCTCTCCTAATTGCCTCCATATTATTCTTATGCTTTTTCTATCATGTAGAATAGAACTCATTAGACTATTAATGCAATTGTTATGTTATCAATACTGAAGATAAAAGATAGGATGGAAGGTTTATATGATTATAACAAAGTTTACCTAGGTTTTGGAAATATGGTGTTAACTTGGATTTTATGCTATTCTTATGCACCTGAGGGCGGGATTGCATTTGTTTCGTTCAACCTTTCCTCATTTTTGTCATTTTGTTTAACATAATTGGTAGAACTATGAAAAAAAAAATATAAAAAAATCGTGAGAGTTATGTCCGCAATATAGGATTTCTGTTAGTTGCCACGGACAATGGAGTTTCCTTAATACTATTTTGTACATGCTTGGATGACTTGTTTCAAGAGTGTTTAGGTCTTACAGCCTACGAGGCTCATATAACAGATGCCATGTTCGGTCTTCCATGGATTTTAGGAGTAGTAGGGTTTCCGATCTCTTTGATCGGAGGTTTGTATGCTTTCATACAAGGTTAAGGTAGTATATGAAATAATTTGTAAGGGAAAACTAATGTCATAATTATTTGTCAGATACAGTTGCCTATGTACATATTCTTTGTAAACACTCTTAGCTTTTATTAATCAAATATGTGAATGCATGCAGTAACTATAATTTGCCAGAGAAATCCTTTTTGCTATAAGACAGGTTGTTGCTAAAGAAATCTCCCAGATCTTTTCCAAATCATAAGCGCATAAGTTAATTATAATTTGAGTTATTCAAAGAAAATTATGAACTTAAGAAAATATAATACTAATTTCACATATATTTAAAAGGTCACTCGAATACAAAAGATTTCTTTTAATTAATTACACAATTGATAATAATTGATCGTCTGAACCTCTAAAGAAACATAGACACCAGCTAACATAAATAAAAAACCTCCTACGCTTCCTAAAAACAACCCAATATAAAAAAAAATGGTTTATGAAGACGGAAACTGAGTTCTTATCAAGACCAACTGGTTGGCCTTGATTTGACAGGAATTTACCGTCATTGAGGTTTTGACCACAGGAGAAGCGTGATTTTTTCACTTCTCTTCTTCTTTTTCACATTTAGCAAAATTAGTTCGGTTATTAGTTTTGGACTGAAAGCATGCCACAATTATCAAAATTAATGGCTTACCAGAAGCCTGTCTAAAGTTTTCAACAGGGAAGTCAAATTCCATACTCAGTATGATAAGCTTGAATCCTATTTTGAGGCATACATAATGGTTCCAAAATAGGGTCAGTTGGTTGTAAAACCCATCACCCTTTATCCACCCATTTTTGATGATGGCAATTACACCCTTGCTTAATTAGTGTTTAATGATCATGGATGTTAGTGACCAATTATAATGATTGGTTAAATTTAAGTTATATTGGTAAATTTGTAGAGAAATCATATTCTTGTGAGAGAGTTGGGATTTTTGAGAGGAATAAGAAGAAGTGGAAAAAAAAAACTTGGTTTTTGAAATTTTAGTGATTAGAAGTAACCAAAATGTGTGTTTCAAATCATATTCTGGATATCGACATAATTTGGACATGAATATAATTGTTATCTTTTATTGTCAAAATATATTCCTTGATACTCAAGGTAATCCCAGTCCAAAATATTGAGAATCTTTTAATTAAGATTTTCGATTAAGTGCTTTTGATTTTCCAGCAAATCAAAACATATCTCTTGGAAAGTTATATTAGTTTAGTGCTAAACTAATATTAGATATTTTTCTAATGAGAGATTTCATAATTACCAGTTGGATATTAGTTGGAAATATGAAAACCGAAATTAGGTACTTATTGCATATCTCGAGAATATTTTTGGTTTTGGAATTTCCTTGTTGTCCAAACAATCTTGGTATATATAAAATAATTGAGTTTGTGTTTCTTGCAAACTATCTTAAGAGCCAGGCAAACTTCATTCGTGTTGTTTCTGGTGGAGCCGATTATCCGGAGAGGAAAGTACCCTAATTAGGCAAAATCTCTTATGTCCGCTCGTTTAAAGACTTATGTGGGATCAAGAATCTCTACGAGTACCGTTGGTGGGAAACTACATAATTTCATTTTTATTTTAGTTTACGATTATTGATTTGATTGACTAATTAACGGTTGTTGAAACTCTGATTACACTGAGTTTAATTATTCTTGAGAGCATTCTCTTCTGACATAAGGTCACTAAAACTAGAGCAAAGTATTGATGGGATCTTCAAAATTGTTTTTAGATCTGAAGACAACTTGTGATAATCCAAATATTATTTACAGACTCCGTTCTGTGCGTGATCGATCATAAGTGGAATCAAGTATGTGGTGTGCAAGTACAACTAAAGGCAATTGAATATTTGAAGACAAGAAGATTTTTTCTGATTGGCTTTCGCATCTCGTGATATTTGTGCACACATTTTGATCGTTTTATCTTCGGTAAATTTGATCAAATAGTCATTTAGATCGGAAACTATCATTTGGTGGTATTCTTCAGTATCTGAATCTAGATTTCATTATTTCGTATTTTGATTGATCTTACCCGACAAAGGAGTTTACTTGTTTAAATGGAAGAGACTTTGTCAGAAACTCAACATATCTTTTCTTACAAGATTATTGGAGTAGCTACCAAACAGCTTTGTTCCTTTACTGTTTGGAAGACAATCAAAAGAAGATGAGTTCTTACGACTTTACATCCCTAAATTAATCAACTCAATATAATGATTTGTGTCCTGGGATTCACGTGCATTGGAAGACGGTTATAGGCGCAGGGATACTTAGGGAACTAAGTAACTAGGGTTAGATTACTTGGTATCAACTATATACAAAGTTGGCTTTGTTCTTTGTATAGTGGCTTAATTCTAAGAGTATTCAAAACTGAACTAGGTCCCGGGGGTTTTCTGCATTTGTGGTTTCCTCATTAACAAAATCTTGTTGTGTGAGTTACTTTTACTTTCCCCAATTATAATTAAAAGTAATGCACGTGTACGTTAAATCCAACACACTTGATTGTGGTCCTATAGTATATTGATTTCATAGGTACATATACATTTTTGTCGTATTGTCTCAACTTTGTCCATAGACGATCACACTTGGTATTGGACTTATAGATTGAAACTAAAAGATTGTTGTATACTTGAGTACCCTCGTCATTTCAGTTTTGGTCTATGCTTTGAATTTAGGTGAAATGTATTTAATTAATTCAAAATAATTATGGGTAACTTAGTAATCTCCCTACTGCTAGGACACCTTTATAAACTTATCCCAGATAGGAAAATAATTTTATACGCCTCAAAACAGATTTCATTAGCTTTATTATATTTAAACAATCATCTGGAGGAAAAAACACATATAATTAGATTATTAGACTCAGCTTGCATAAAAACCCTGGAAAAAAATCCATATTCAAAGAATAAAACAGTACAGAAACAAAAGATCTCCTTACCTCAAACCTCTAATAGGCCAAAATCGCTCACCGAGAACAGTGCAAATCCTCGAACTTGGATTTACTTTGAATCACTCGGGCGCAGTGCTTTAAATTTACTGGCGGTGTTACTCACAGCTCGAAAACACCTCTTTGTTCACAACTCAACAACAAAATCTAAACCCTACATCTCTGAACCAGGCTAAACATCCATGAACCAGTACTTTTGGAACACCTAGCACTAAGTGGTCAATAGAGTTGTAAACAGACAGATGAATATTTTCGAAAATTTACCCTGGTAAAAAGTAAAAGATAGTACACGTATATAGAGTAGGTGAATAGTAACTTTGAGGCAGGTAGTGAGTCGAAGACTCGGAGCTCAATCCAATCCAATCCCTTTTCCCTTTTTCACCTCTGATGATTCATCAATGAGATCACCATTATACAGAACTTAAATCGAGATTCAGAGATAATCCCTCACTTGATTGGGCCGACCGAGTGAAGCGAGGGAGGACCTTTATATGGCCACTTTTTTGTAAATTGTAAATCATCAATTGACACAAAAAGATTGGATTTGGTGTTCCAAACATTTTTTAATCAACAATGAAAGGACTAAAGATCCCCTTCATCTTTCCATTTCTCACTAAAACTATCGTAAATACAACACAAAATGAAGGGTAATCGCGTAAATTTCGTGCGAAAGAAAAGGACATGGAGGTTGGAAATGTTTTAATTGTTGAGGGGCAGTTTAGTAAAACCCAAGGTAAAGTGACCTAAAGGTTGCAGGATCGAATCCCGACAGTGAAATGCCATGCCAACACTGAAATGCCACGTCAGTCATCCATGTCATGAATAATGACCAACCAGCGACTGCCACGTCAGCACAGAATACCCTGTCATCGTACCACGTCACCAATAATGACCAACCAGTGGTTTCCACGTCAGCAGTGAAACTACCACATCAGCATGCCACCTCAACAATGATGACCAACCAGCGGCTACCGTGTCAGAAGATGGTCCAGTCGGCGAGTCACAGTCAGCAATAATGTTTCTGTACCGGATATTTCGTTACTATCGGCATATTCTTGACGCCGTTAGCACATTCCTGACATCGTTGGCATATTCTTGACGCCGTCAGTTTACTCTAACGACGTTAGTACTTCAACGAATCAGATCGCTCAGAGATAACGCCGTTAGCGTTCATTAACAACATCAGCATGATCGTCACTGATTCACGGCAGTATCATTCCAAAGACCGGTCGTTTACTCCGTCACCGATCATCTTCTCCGGCGACAGCATCGGCAGCGCAGCGGCCTTGTCCGGCGGCCGGTCCGATTCCGTCCAACAACAACGAGTGGAATCCTTTCCTTCTCGACGTAACTTAATTTCGTGGCCCCTGGATGTTTTCACCCCACTACTTTGAACCGATGGATATTTATGCCCGATCCGAGTCAACTAAGTCGAGCCAACTCACCAGCTGAGCCGAGCTAGTGATTCGGTGGATTTATCAGCCTCAGTTCAGTTGGCATGAGGATGTTTTCGACCTATTTCGTGGGCTTGGCCTAGGACACCTATTTTTGGGCTTTAGCTACATGGAACCTCTTGCATGGCCAATTCCATAACCTTAGAAGAAGGTTCTGGAAATGTCTAGAAAATTTGTTGACCAATTCCTACAGGGAATATTGTGGAATATTCCAGGAGGCATGTAGGGCAAATTAATACAATTCATGACATGAGGCATGCAGGGAAAATGAATACAATTTATGCCAGGAGGCATGCAGGGAAAGTTAATACAATTTATGTTTACCTCAAAATTAGAGTAAGACCTAAATTTGCAAGATACATATATACATGGGTTTACAGCCCTAAAAGGGATGCAATCTTCCCTACTAAAACTCATGTGAAGAACTCTAGCGAACTTAAGCATCGCGGGGGTTATTACAGGTACCCCCAACAATGTCACATGAAGAGAAAGGAAGCAGTTCAATCAATATCAGCAACATCATCAGATTCGTGTTTGGAGGTGAAAATATTTTACCATCCAAACAGGTTACTTCTACGATATGGAAAAGATGGCAAGAGAGGCCGTGGATAGGAGCTGTGGACAGTTGGTTTAGTTCTCCATGGAGCATTTTGGTAACAATGAGTTGTTAGGGTATATTGCTGGAAAAGTAAGTGAATAGTATCTCCCTGAATTTTTTTGGTATTCATGTTATGACTTTCTTGTGCATTTTTGGATGGTTTTTCATCCAATCTAGGTTATTGGTTACAATCACGAATCATAGGCTACTTGGGCTGACAAAGTCCAGCACTGGGAATCACAGTGAGCGTAAATTTTGTTGATTGTGGTGCACCACTCTGGCGACTTTGATCAATCCTGTTTTCGAGCATACTTATCTGTTGTGTAAAATATTGCTCTGGGTCTGTCCAATATACAGTGAGATACTTAGTTGTTGGCTAATTGCTGATGATTTGAGAGAATATCCTCCCACATGTGGCAACGGTTGTACCAGTTTAAACTTTAATTCACCTGGATCCCAAGTTGCATCTTTATCTAGGGAATTACTAGCTTAATTACTATTTCTTCCAAAAGTACTAGCTTAATTGATCGTATGTAGCAAATTAGCTAGGATGTACACGAGCATCTGGTTTATCCGACGGAAGCAGGATTGAACATCTAGGTGGGCTAAATCGAATACAGTAGGCTAAAAATCAAATTTTAAGGGGGGCTATATTTTTTTCCCCACAAAAATTGTCTTTGAAAAAAATGAAAATTGGGGCTGTATATAGAATTTTGGGGGTGGATTATCCCACAAAATTTGTTAAGTTGTTTGCCATTACATTGGATACATTGTTTGATCAACAGAAGGTAAAGTCTGTATCCTTGTTAGCCAATGCCACTTTTTGAGTAATTGTAGATAGTTTTCAAGCAAAAAGTAAAGTAATACTGTAATGGTAATTTAGGATGCAAAAAAGTACAGAGCAGGATTCACTCCAAAATGTACTGGGCCTGGAATGCCAGGCCTTTTAGAATACAAATTGGATCTTCACAGATGTTACGTTACACTGAAAACTTCAGACCTTTTTTATGGAACCATGATTTTGGGCATACCAAAATCTTTCAAGGCATACAAAGCACTAGTCCTAACTTGGGTGACCTTATAAGGGGCACCCTATGGGTAGTTCAATTACTTATATGCCCTTAAATCTTCTAAATTACTAATCTATCCCTAACCCTAATACAAAAACCTAATACCAAAAACCAAAAATCAGTTTTGAGTCTTCTTTTAGTCTTCTTCTTCCTCCCCTCCTCTGCCTCCCTCGCTCCATCGCCGTGAAATTGAAAATCGTCGATTCATGAAAAATTGATCGTCGATTAAACACTCTACTATATAATGGGTCGTCGTAAAAATGTAACGCGTTCTAATAGATCAATTGAAGCACCAATTGAAGAGAACTTCATTGAAGATGAAGATGTAGAACAAAGTGAAATCCGACCACAAATCGAACCGGAAGAACAAAGTGAAGAACCAACACCCGAAATGAGAATAAGAAAGTAAGTTTCCACAAACCCATCTCATATTTTGATGTTTTTGATTGGTATAATAGGTTTAATAGTCAAAAATATGGGTTTTGCGGCGGTTACAGGGTAGGGTTCGGCGTATGTTACTTCCCAGATGTGCGCCGAACTGTTCTTGAAACTGAACTCTGAAAATGCATATGAACAGTTCGGCTTAAAACTTTAGATGAGATTTGAGCCGAATTTTAGGATCGGCTTATTCGATACAATTAGATTTGAGCCGAACATGTGTTTGTAGAATTTCGTATATTGTTCAAGTGTATAGGCTCGGCGTATCCTATGATATTATTTTGTAGAACATATGTTACAATTCATAAGTATAGATTCGGCTTATTCGATACTATTTGTTTTGAACCGAATATGTGTGGTTAGAATTCATTTTTTTTAAAGTGTAGAGGTTCGGCTCATGTTATGAAATCATTATGCGCCGAATAATTATTTTAATTCTTAAATATGGTTCGGCTTATTCGATAATGGTAGTTTTGTGCCGAGTATATATGTTCGGCTTGGAAGTATTTGGTGCATATAAGCCGAACTACTCTCTGTAAATGATAATCAAACACATATTTCATTTAGTTTGTATTCCTTTGTTGTTCGAAGTATTAGGACTATAATTTTTATGCTTATCTCAGGAACAATGCAGCTAAAAAGAAGAAGAGGATGGAGGTAACACCTTCTACTTCTAAAACTCCCGATCCTCGAGGAGGAGGTACGAAAAAATTGGGAGCGAACCGTAGAGGAACTGACATAGAAGAAGTAGATGAACCTGGAAGAGTTGGAAGACAAGAAGAAGGTATTTATGATGATGAAGAAGTTGATGATATTCAAGAAACACAACCCCAAAGAAAACCCGAGAAAGGTAAGAAGGTTGCACAACCAGAGAACAAAGTTGCGGAGAACAACGGGCTCTGAGGTTTTCACATTCCTGCTTTGAAGATGATGTAATTTCACCTAGATCGGATGGTCACTTCATGGTCTTCCGGAAGATGGAGGAAATGTGTTGATTGGTTACGCCGAATCTTGGGCAAAAAGATTTATGAGACTCCCGATCACCACCGTGCGATCCGAGTATTGAGACACCGGAGAGGGCAGCGGAATGGAATCTTTCGAAGAGGTTGATGAGGTGGTTGCTTATGTACAATCCTCTCGCTTTATGGCCTGCCATTCAATATGGACATCAAGAATATGATAGTGTGACAGCCCTCTGTTTTGCCGAGAGATTTTGTCCAGAGACTTACACGTTTCAATTACCTTTTGGAGAGATGACAATCTCTCCTGATGAAGCGAGTAAGATTACAGGCCTTAAAGCAAGGGGTTGAAGCGTGGATTGATTATTATGACATGAGTTGGGAAGAGTTGTACAAGTTGTCGAGGAAACTCTTGGTTGGAGTTCATACAAACCGAGTTGGAGTTTTGTCGATCCGTTAAAGATGTCGATTAAAGTTTGCATACCTGGTGGAAGGAATAAGAAGAATAAGAAGATCAAGCTAACTAACTTGAAAAAGGAATTTGAGAACACAAAAAGAAAGTAAAGCAGGGGGTGTTGGTAATGGACGAGATCAAAGTGAAGCAAGTCGGAACCGCATACTTACTTTATACTCTTGGCAGAGATATCTTTCCTGACCTTACCGGAAACAAGGTAAATGCTAATTATCTCCAATTGGTAAAGAATATTGAAACCGTTAACAAGTATGCTTGGGGAACGGCTTCGCTGGCTTACCTGTTGGACCAACTTGCGGCCGCCTCTAGGTTGACAAGCACAAACATTGGAGGAAATTTCACTATGCTTCAGGTAATTCTCGACGTCAAACTTTAAATTTTTTGGGTCATCAGTGTATGGTTCGGCTTATCTTTGTGGTCACACATAAGCCGAACCTTTGGTTTTCCTTGGTTCGGCTTATAATCCATCCAGTGTTTTTTAAGAACAATGCACTCGAGTTTCTATTAAATCACCGAGTTTCTTTATTACTTAGTTGTGTCAAAGCAAACAATGTATACTTGTTCATTTCTATTAATTCAATCATTTTAAGGTAGTTATGTGGTTATTTGGATGTAGGTGTGGGTATATGACCATTTCCCAATTTTGGAATTGGCTAAAGTATTTGAAAAGGATGTCGATTGGGTTGATACTGAGCCAACAGCAGCAAGGTACGAGTATGAGGACTCGAAGAAAAGGAACAAAAAACAGTTGGTGGCAAGTTTGAGGGAGAAGTTAGATACAATGGGTGTTGATGACGTTGTTTTTCAACCATATGTGAAGGAAGATGAAGATGATAAAATTGTTGAAGATGAGAATATGCCGGTTTCTATGTACCATGGTCCATTGTTTTATCCCGGTGGTTATGTAATATACGATCCTCGGAGAATACTTCGTCAATTAGGATGCATCCAAAAGGTTCCTTTGTTTGACGAGAAATTCATGTTGTTGCCAAAGGGTGGTAAATGGAACTAAAAGCACCACTTCATCATGGGAACCAAAGTATGATCCCGACCCTACCCTTGAGTATTGGAATAATTTAGATACAAACAAATTGGATGTTGGCAAGTTAGTACCTTTAGGTGATGATCTATGTGAAGAGGATCCGGGCTACATGGATTGGTATAACCAGATTTCTCATCCCTTCATTATCAATAAGAAAAGTCAAAAGAAAGTCGATAAGGCGAAGGACAAAGCAATCAAGATCTCTTCCAAGTCTACTTCGAAGAAATAGTGATGGCTTTCAAGATAATGGTAAGAATGATTTCACTTTATACTCTTGCATATATAAGTTCATGGTAAAAATGTCTTCGTACTAACGGTTGTAAGTTGTTGTCAAATGAAAATAGGTTCTTTGCGGGTAGGGAGATGTTGAAAAAAATGAAGAAGAAACTTGGTTGCAAAACACCTATGACAATTGAAGAACAGAAATACCTCTACGACAAGTGGGATGCAATTATAAACAAAGGACTAGGACCCGAGGAATCCACACAAAGGCCTACCACTAAGAGGTCTCGACAAGTTGGTGAAGGTACAAGCGGAGGTGGTACTAGGGATGATGCGTCGGAAGATGAACGCCAAGGAGGAAGAGGAGGTGGTCGTGGAACTAACAAGAAAGGTCGTCGTTAAGCGCACATTTAAGTATGCCAAGTTCTTTTTAGTGTTTTCTGAAGTATTAAGTACATTGTTATGGTGTTGCAAACACCTTGGCTTTTAGGTGAACTTTGTTTGTAATGGTGCTTGGATTGTGTTATGGACACCTTGAATTTCATGTTTTAATCAATAGCGTACCAGTGGATTTAGTTACTTATTACCTTGAATTTATTAAGTTCGGCTTATCCTGTAATATGAGTTATGCAAGAATCTTAAATGGGATTATTCGGCTAGTCCTGTAATGTTAGTTACACGCCGAATCCTGTGACCTTCAGGTTCGGCTTATTCGATTGTATTAGTTTTGCGCCGAATCTTGTAACTTAAGTTATGCGCAGATTGTTATTTGGGCAGGTTCGGCTTGCATTGAAGTACTGTGATAAGCCGAACCTGACAAAAAAAAGTCTGGTTTATTTATTTGGTCAGGTTCGGCTTGCATTGAAATAATGTTATAAGCCGAACCTGACAAAAAAAAGTCTGGTCTATTTATTTGGTCAGGTTCGGCTTGCATTGAAATAATGTTATAAGCCGAACCTGACAAAAAAAAGTCTGGTTTATTTATTTGGTCAGGTTCGGCTTGCATTGAAATAATATTACAAGCTGAACCTTCTCCTGTGTTGATGGTTCTAGTTTCTTAAAAACGACACATTCCATAACCAAAAAGTAAATAATTAAAGTATTTCGCATAATTTGCGTGGATATACCAAATCATAAAACACAAAATACGTGTATAAATCCATAAAACATTTTTATGGAGATCCTAAACGAATCTCATCCTCTTCATTGACCTCTTGGTCATCATCTTCACTGACCTCTTGCTTATCATCTTCATCCTCATCACTCGAAAACATAATTACTTGTCCACTTGGAGGTTGCACATGCAAAGATTTCCAAAGATCCATTTCCGTCGCATAATTTGCACACCAATCCATCGCAAAATTATTTGCAAATCTAGGCCAAAAGGCTGCACTCATCAAGGGTGGTAATGGGCAACCTTGTCTAAGTTTGAGGCCGATAAAATGACAATTTTGAACAAATCCAAGAACAAGTCTTTTATCCTTTACACCATCATTGCAAGGTTTTGTTGAAGGCGCGTAAGTAAAGCTACTACCCGTCCATGCGAAACAATGTACGACGCAATCAAATGTCTCCGCTATTAAAAACCCACAAATGGGCATTGACATCCAATGTTCTTCTAATGACAATATCCCCATGCAAACGACGTTCGAATGCAACGTACTCCGCTGCCACCCCTGCATCTTTTCTTGGACCTTTAGGAAGAGCACCTTCCCGGAAAATTAACTTCAATTGTTCTAACCCCCAAACATAACTCTCTTTCTTCTCGTTTTTCATGAAGCAAAAAGCCACGGTGAACGGTGCCTTTGTCGAAGTATGCCCCACAATGTTCATCAACGGCATCTCATATTTATTAGTCTTGTACGTGCAATCCAATATAATAACTTGTGGGAAGCATATAGCCAATTGGGCGCATTCCGGGTGGGCAATGAAAAGGTGTGTGACTTGACCGAAGTCATCCAACTTCTTTTGGCAATCGTAGTTATTCTTCACCCCTAACCACATTACTTGTTGCATCACCATTCTACCTTGCAAATTGAGTCTTCTAATCTTTTGTCTTGCATTGTAGATAGTTTGCATAGTCGACTTGTTATTCTTGTTGTCCGCCTTCAATTTGCTAAGAATCCTAGAAGGTGGCAAACGTACTCGTGTCATTTTATCCACTTCTAGCATCTCGTCGGGTTTGAGTCGCGCTACTTTCGCATGTCCATGAAGGTCTTTGGGATGTGGGTGGTTATGACGACAATCCATATCTTTATTCATTATCCAATATTGATCTTCTTTCTTCATTGTCTTATTCTTGAGGTTGAAAACGATCTTGAAAGGGCAATTTCTTTTCTTCGTCTTCGTCCTATTCTTTCTCCCGGTCTTCCCAACATATACGGTACCCTTTTTAACCTTGCTAGCGCCCGGTTCCACTACGCTCACAAATCATTTCAAACCGATCCCATCGGCCTTGTTGTCCTTTAACTAGTACACAATTTACCTTCATCGCATGTTCCTCAAGCCAATCAAGAACTTCGGGTTTAGTTTCCATGTCTGCGTTCATTCCAAAACAAATAATTTGTAAGAAAAACTTTGGAATATTCCGACAACATTAAGATAAACAAAAAGTTCTTACATACCAAATCATTTTGGAAGTGATCCTTGGTATCCTCGTGAATAATATCTACTGGATCAGGTTGATTTTCCATCGGTCCAAGCACGATCTACAAAGAATATCACAAGGTTAATTATCCGAAAAGGAATATAATAGACATGTTCGCTTATACGATATTCTCAATATGTGCCGAACCACGCACAATATTTTAACCCAAAAAGTAACAAATTCATGTTCGGCTCATACGATAATGATATCTTGTGCCGAATCTTTAACAAATTCATGTTTCGGCTTATACGCTATTATCAATATATGCCGAACCAATAACAATATTTTACCCAAACATTAACAAATACATATTCGGCTCTTAATATTTTTAATATATTAGCCGAACCACGAATTTTCTTATTCCGGGAAATGCAGGAAGTTGTTCGGCTTACTATGAAACTTTATTATAAGCCGAACTAGTGTAAATTATAGGTTGGCGCATCTTTGTAAACAGATTCAGTGAGCCGAACTGTTCATGATTTGGTTGATTCGGCTCATAGATGTGAGCCGAATCCGAACTATAGTTCGCCGAACCATGAAGCAAAAATCCAAACTTTTGATAATTTCTAGCTATAGAAGTGAGATTGAGCGTAAGATAGAAGTGTACTGTTGTGTATTAGAAGCATTGGGTTCCTCTTATATGTGCTCATCATCCGAATTTGGCTCATCAAAATCATCATCTTGAGTTTGGGTTTGAGTTTGAGTTTGAGCTTGAGTTTGAGTTTGTGTAAAATCATTCTCATAATCTAAGAAATCAGCCATTTGGGAATCATTGTTATAGTTGATATGTATTTTCCTAGGTTTTTATATGAATTATGACCCTCCTCATCCTCCATTGAATCAAGAATTAAAATTTTCTCACTTTCTCCTTCTTTCTCTCCTTCTTAATCAAAACTTTGATCTTTTTTCCCCAATTTTTTCATCTAAACAACCTTTATAATTCTGAAAATTATCTTAATCACTAAACAAAATAATTAATCACTAATCCAGATTACTATCACTAATACGTAAAGGGTAGATTTGCCACTAAAAAAAAATTAGGTTAAGGGGATACCTGATTTTGCTATTTCAAATCCCTTTTTGTCTTTATTGAGTATGCCTTGAAAGATTTTGGTATGCCCAAAATCATGGTTCTTTTTATGAACCATGTTTTAGGCCATACCATAAAATTTTAGGGCATCAACCATTTCTTCGACGCCACTCACGAAATGGACCTCAACAATATCCTCAACATCACGATCTGCAGCTGACACTGTCTCATCTAAGATTAAACTCAGCTGATCAGGTCTTTGAAGAAGCTGGAAAGTAAGTTGTAGTTTGTAACATTGATCAAACACTGATCGACGACAAAACACGTTCAATCCTAGTCGCGCTGGTGCATGAAGTGGTATGAGCAACGTCTAGAGATAACATCAGGAGTCAGTAGTTTCTGACCATTGTAGGTTGTCAGGATAACCTAGCAACCGCATGTAGATGCACACACTTACTGTAGACTCAGCCTCTCCTTCATTTTGATGAAACCAAGGAGATGGAGCACTTTCAGGAACATTTACCAGCTGGCATGGAAAATAGCTTGCTCTTGCACAGTTGGCAGGTCTCCAAGATCCCAGTATCTCCAGTTATACGGCTTGGCTGGCTGAGATTATAGTCAATCCATCTGTCAGGAATTGAAAAAGAAAAGGTAGATTAGAAACATAACGACAGGCCTTTAAGTAGAGCCGACTTTAGTACCAATATACTATGGAGGTAAATGTAACAATAAACCTCTCTCTATTATAGTCATACAGAGAAAAAGCAGTGTTCTAGATAGCTAATAGGAAAAATCAAACTTGTAACTATGAACACAATTGAAGAATTAGAAATTGGAAAAACTAAACCATGAAAGGTACGTGATCTTAAGCACATAGGATTCCTTACCAATATTAATATGCATGTGGTACATCGTACATCTCTGTTTATATAAACTCTAAACTAGGTAGAATGAGCAACAAGCATCATACATGAAGAATGCTACTTGTCAAAAGCTGGCTTGTCCAGTTGTCCTGCATCTATGCGACATATAAAACCAATTCCTGCATAGATAGAAGCATCAACTAAAAACTGCCATCGCAGTTAATCTTTTGAGTCAATGAATGCTGCAGGTGGTATATATATGTCCTTTTTAGCTTTTTGGTGTTTTACAGATTATTATTGCTAATGTATGGCAGCAAAACAGTTGGCTTTGCTAATCAGTTTCTAAATCAACAATGTGTTACTGAAAGTTCATTGGAGTATCAATCAATTAGTACATGGTTCTTTCTTATGAATTTTCGATTTAAGATGCACATTAGAAGGTGAAATATAAAACTAGAAAGAGAGAAATAAAACTTTAAGTTCTTTCGGTAGAGCTCCACCTTCGTATGCGAACAACGAGAATAAGCTGACAAGTGTGGAGAGCCATCGTGGGTCGTTGATAATACGCTTTTCCCCATTAATCAGTGCCAAAGAAGAGCACTGGTTAAAAAGCAACAAGTTAGATAAACCGGGAACTTTAATATACAAAATACGAACGGAAAACACAAGCACAGTGCACAGATGTATTACATGTCCAATAGAGTCGGACACAGAGACAGCAAGAAAGACTTACATATAGTAATCTGGATTCAGAACCATAGTTGCGGACTTGAGAAGACCGTACTAGTGTTCATCGATCAAAGTTCGTCAGCAAAAGGCTTTATGTTGAAGGTCGATGTCATCCCCAGCTGATCTAAGTACCTAATCAAGCCAATAAAATGAGTTACAAACTAAGAGCAAATCTTTTGACGCTTGAGAGCAGCATGGAGATTATTATTGCTAATGTATGAGAAGCTATGAACAGCAAAGGGTTTCATTTTCACACCAGAAGCTATGAACAAATGTTTGAGAGACGGTTGCAGATGTATGTGTAGGAATTCCTGATGCAAATGTAAAATTCTTTGTGTGGCAGCTTTATAGGAATTACTGAGTTCCAAAAGCAGTTATAAAACAGAGGTTACTTCAAAGATGCAAACAGCATAATACATACTCGAAATTAAGATAGAAATGGACCTCAAAAGCTCCTGATTTTCTGTTGCCACAGAATATTGGCATGTGAGCCTAATTGTAATTATCAACGCCCTAAAACACATAAACGGGGCTTCAGGTCGCAAAACCAAAAAGGATTCTTCAATGCGATCTAGACTACTCTAGAATACGTTGGGTATAAAGCACCCATATTTCGACACTTGACCAAATTTTAGATCAACAATGCGGCTGTGCAAATGGTAAACACTGCCAATGGTCCTAACTGGCTCAGGTAGATGAGCATTCTACCACTAAAATCAAGTGACAAACACTTGCAAATATTAGCTAGAGATCTAAAACAAAGAAGATGATGCAAAACAGAACAAAAAGGCCTAAACGGATGAAATGACTGCTAATACAATACCACCAACAACATCGAAGACTTGTAGATATGACTCATTTAAAACAATACAAAGATGGGGCAGAACAATACAAAAATTGAAAGTTCTTATGAAAACAAAAGCTACCAAATGCAAATAGGAATACCAATATCAACTTGCACTAACATCCTGATTAACTTAATTATTTAAAACAGCTTCTGCTTGGAACAAGCTGAGCATCAAAAGAACTCTCTCTGCAGGAAGCTAATTCCAATGAGCAATTCTCTTTTCAGTAGCAAGGTTCAAAACTCCATTGACCCAACTCCTTGGTGTCGAAAGGAACATGGAATCATAGACAAAGAAAGATCCAGTTTGTTTACCAATAAAACACAACTGCTTGAATAAAACACCTTTTTTCAGTTATTAATCGTGTCTTTGCTAGACACTAAGAGGCTACCTAGTACCGAATTTGTAATTAGTCATGCCGAGATTGTTTTCCATAAACTAAATCTGTGGATCAAACATGAAAGTTGTAATGACGAGTGATTCAATCAAAGACAACCTATCCCATCAACAATGTAAATATCATAGCAAATTCCATGCCTTCGTCGTTCATGAGGGATATCATTAAGAAAGGAATGAAACTGGCTACTTCTTTTACCAGATCATAATATACAAAAATCAACAAGAAACACCAAAAACAAAACCACTTGAGAGGCATAAAAACGAAGTGTAAAAATCAGAAATTTCCAACTGAATTATAAGAACTTTACCTCCCAAACGCTCCAGCAACATCCAGTTTAAACACCAAATATCTTCCATCAGAGATTGAATAACCCATTGCCTGTCATTCACAATTCATAAGTGCTTTGCACCTGCATCAGCTGAACAGTTATTGCTCACAAGCATCCTCTTTCCTTATCAGAACCCGTCAGAGAACAACCCTCTTCTTCCTTCTTCGCACCCTCATTATCCATATTCCGCGTTCCTTGAATGATATTGCGAAAGAAATCCACCAACATGGGTTCAGAACACAGAATCTTTGCATACCTAGGGAAGTAATTAATATCAATAACAGGATAACCATCACCAATTCTTGAATCCCTCTAGGGGTGTAAGTATACCTAAATAGAGATACATGAGATCCTACGCAGTTCAATTATAACCAAAGAGATCGCACAATACTAGTAAGTCTAATAAATTTGTAAAGCAAATTTTGTATTCATTTTACAATCAGAGATGGTGTGTGTACACCTAAAACACATACACGGGGCATCAGGTCATGAAACCAAAAAGGATTCTTCAATGCAATCTAGTCTTCTCTAGAATACGTTGAATGCTGACAACAACATCCAACATCCTTAAGTACAAAATGCACATATTTTGACTCTTGCAAATTGTCACCAAGCCGGTCTCTACGGTGCATCTTGCACAGCCTTAGTAAATGTAAGGACTCGAACAATGAAAACTGTAATTATTCATTTGGTGGTTGCAGGACATTAGCGTAGTACTGACCATGTACAAGAATTTTTATTTCCACAAAGAAAGAACTTACAAATTCATCTGATGACAGCAATGCTGCTCTCTTGTACTTTCTGCACTTGTATTTCCATTTTCTTTGTCAACTTGCACACTCGCTTTGAAAACCCCATTTCCGATTAACATCCAAATCAAACAATTTTGCCTACCTTCCTCTCTCTCTCTCCAAGGTATTTTGATGAGACACAAAACCCAAATTCCATTTATAACCCATTGATTTAGTGGTGCTGAAGATAACGATGGTGATGGTGGTGCTGTTGATAATCAAGAAGAAGAAGATGAACCCCATTTCTGATTCCGCTCAATTAACATCCAAATCGAATAATTTTGCCTACCTTCCTCTCTCTCCAAGGTATTTTTTTTTTTTTTTAATAGATAAAACAGGGCTAGCCCTGGAGATTACATTCCATAAGATCTAGGATACGGTAAGTGAAACATGTTAACCAAAAGAGGGGTTATCTCACCCGTACCCCAATGCTCACTGAGTTGTTGACTTAAACATAAGTCTGCTAATCTAACCGCATATAAGTTTTCCGTAGCCGGAATCAAACTGAAAGACTTTAGTTCCTTAATACATAGACTAAAATTACTATTGTTGCCTGCATGCACCATTTGGGATTCTGACTTTACTGTTATCAACAGAGATCTGGTAGCTTCGAGAACTTTCACATTATCACATTCCAACTGAACTTTAGGAAGATTTAGTTGTCGTAACCAATGGATTGTTGTAGAAGCCGCCATCTCCTCTACATCCTCTCCTGAGCTTCCTGCGATGAATTTGCACCTTGCTCCAAGATAGTTTCCTACATAATTAGAGACCATTAGAGACAAACCCCCATTATGATTATCATTATTAAGACTAAAAGACATAGATAATTTTGTAGTTCCTAGATTAATTTCAACAGGCTTTTGAGAATTGTTAATCAATATATCTCCTTCCTGTTCATTTATTCTCATTCCTCTCCTAGTTACACATAGCATCCTAATTATGTTATCACTTGCCCTTTTAGAGGAAAGCTTAATTTTCCTGAAAACTAGATCACATCTTGATCTCCAAACTTCCCACACTACAATGGCCATTATGTCTGACCAATGTAAGGGACCTAACAACTTAATTTCATTTCTTTCAAACCAGTTTATCAACCAAAAGTGGAAGTTAAGCTTCCCATTCATCACAATAGAAACGTTGAAACCAAGAAATGCATACACAGATAAAGCAAAATCGCATAGCATAAAGAGATGGGTTAAAGTTTCTTCTGCTTCCCACACAAGGGGCATATCTTGTTGATGTAAGGTAGAATCAGTGCAATTCTCCCATTTAACGGCGAGGATCGAATGAAAACATTTCCGGATGAAAGTTTTGATCTTTGGCGGTATATTCATTTTCCAAATCCTATTCCGGACCCTTTGTTGTCCCGGATTTTCAGTATGGCCTCTTCTAATCAGCTTACTATAGAGAGACTTGGTGGTGAACTTTCCATTTTTCTCAAGCATCCATCTTACTTCATCTTTTTTGTTCTTGTTTATCTAATTTTTCTAACAATATTAACAGTAACTTCATCAAAGTACTCTTGGAGCTTGCTCAAGTTCCATCTCCATTTGTCATCACTACATATCATCATTTCCTGCAGATATATCACCTTCTCGAGTTGGTTGTGCTGGTTCCATCATAATGCCTTTGGTTGGGCACCATTTGTCGACCCAAACTTTAATTATGCTCCCATTTCCCACCACCCATTCCACATTTTCCACTATCTCTGTCCACTTCCTGTTAAGATTTTTCCACACCCAAGAGGCTTTAGGAGAGCACACATTAGATTTATCGAGAATATTTGTGTTTGGGTAGTACTTGCTCTTGAAGATACTTTCACACGAGTCCCTAGGCTCTTTGAGCAGTCTCAATTTGCTTTTGCTAGCATTGCAGCGTTAAAGCACTTGATATCCGAGAAATCCCATACCTCCCATACTCTTTGGTTTGCAAAAACCAACCCAAGCCTTAAGGTACACTCCTTTACTGCCATGTTCATCTTTACCCCAAAAGAAATCCCGCTGTAACTTATCTATCTTCTTTATCACTGCTACAGGAACCTTAAAGCAATTCATTTGATACAATGGAACAGTTGATGAAGACGATTGAATTAGAACCATTTACCAAGATCGAAACAGTTTTACACTTCAATCTTGTAACTTAGATTCAACTCTAGTTACAATAGGTTTGAAAGACTCAATTTTTGAAGTATGAGTAAATAGCGGTGACCCTAGGTACTTATCATTGAGTGAAATTCTTTTGACTCCTAGTATGTTTACAACACTATCTAAGGTGGTCTGATGAGTGTTTGGACTGAAAAAAATTCCGGATTTCTCCATGTTGATGAGCTGGCCTGAGGCAGTGCTAAATTCATTTAAAACTTTCAAAATATTTTCTGCCTCAGTACCCCTAGCACTGCTAAATATCAACAAGTCATCTGCGAAAAGCAAATGGGATATTGGAGGGGCATTACTCCAAGGTATTTTGATGAGACACAAAATCCAAATTCCTTTTAGGACCCATTGATTTAGTGGTGGTGGAAGTGGTGCTGAAGATAACGATGGTTATGGTGGTGCTGTTGATAATCAAGAAGAAGAAGATGATTAATGGAGGATTGTAGCTATGCGCCGCCGTAAGTGGTACGACTGCCTGGTGTGGTTTTTTCATTCTCTTACTGAAGAACCCTAGAGCTAGAGTTATCAGAGAAAAACACACTAAATAGCCCACGAGGCACGGAATAAGCCCCACATGGGCTCCAGCCGCAGCCGCAGCATCAGCCCGTGCCACTGACCTAATTACAATTGCCGTGAAATGCAGTGAGTAATAGTGATATTAACCATGAGCTAGAGTTAAGTTGTTAAAATTTCAACTCTTTAACCATGCACTAAATCAACTGTGATATTTTATTTATTTTTTGACTGAAAAGGGCAAGATTTATTGGAAAAGTGTTGAAGTCACCAAAATAGTGACAACAAGCAGAGAAAAGGAATCAGTGAATCATTGCATCCCAGTTACAAATGAGATTAGAAAGTGAAAAGCCTGAAAAAATGTCAGAGTTTAAAGCCCAAGTATACAACAAGCATTTAAACGCTATGATCAATTGATTAACAGTTCTAGAGTGATTGTTATAGAGACGAATGTTACGCTCCTTCCAGATAGTCCACCATATCGCAAACGGTATTAAGCTCCAAATCTTCTTTAATCTGGAAGAATTTTTCTTAGCTCCCCGTTCCCACAAATTCATCTTCACATCACCAGCTAGAGCCAAAACAACACCAAAACTGCTTAGAAAGTAAGACCAAATGCTACCAACTGAAGCACAATGAAGAAATATATAGATGGTCATTTGTTTCTGCATAATGATTGCAAAACAAGCAGTTTGTATATTGAACCAAGCCATCTCTGAACAACATGTCTAGAGTTGGAGCACCTATGTAACACAAAGTCCACACTAAAAAGGACACCTTGAGTGGCACTTTAGAGTTCCATAAATGTTTATTTGGAAATCTCAATAGGCCCCCATCTTCCAAAGTTGTATAAGCATTAGCCACTGAAAAGTATCTCCATATATCCATACTCTAACATCTTCATCAGCATTCTGTGGAGGTTCACCAATCACCTGCAAGAGATTTGCCACATCCAAAATCTCATTATCCTGCAGACTTGTACAGAACTTAAAATCCCAGGCTCCATTAGAAGAAACCAAATCTTTCACCATCATATGCTTAATTCTTGAAATCTTATACAAACTAGGGAATAAGCTTTTAAGACAAGAATCACCTACCCAGACATCATCCCAAAAATGAATGTTGTTTCCATTCCTCACAGTAAGCATTATACCCTCCTTAACAAAATCTTTGGATTTTAAAATTCCAAGCCAAAGACTGTGACAAACTGCTCTATTGTGCTGATTTGGAAATAATGCCTCAACATCACCTCCAAATTTTTGATTGATAATCTTTCTCCATAGAGCTTGTTTTTCAGAACCATATCTCCAAATCCATTTAGCATATAATACCTTGTTGACAATCTGCAAACTATTTATGCCTACTCCTCCCCTTCTTTTGTGAAAAACTGCTCTATTGTGCTGATTTGGAAATAATGCCTCAACATCACCTCCAAATTTTTGATTGATAATCTTTCTCCATAGATCTTGTTTTTCAGAGCCATATCTCCAAATCCATTTAGCATATAATGCCTTGTTGACAATCTGCAATTTCTTTATGCCTATTCCTCCCCTGGATTTAGGTAGATTGACCTTAGACCAAGCTACCCAACTTTTCTTGTTTACAGAATTGTTTGAACCCTAAAGAAATCTTCTCATTATTCTTTCCAGATCCTTTGAAACTGATATAGGCATTTGAAACATTGATAAGTAGTAAACTGGTAAGCAAGGAATAACACTTTGAATCATTATGAGTCTTTGACCTTTAGATAAATAAACTTTTTTCCAAGCTGTCAATTTTTGTTGAACTCTAAGAATGATCTCAGACCACACCAATTTGCTTTTAGACTTACTGCCTATGGGGATACCAAGATAATTTATTGGTAATTGAGAACTGGATCATCCAAAAGAATCAGCACCCATTCTCCATTATGCAACTGGCCTAGACCTACCATAATACTCTTCCTACCATAATATGCTTCAAATTTTGAACCTGCATTTCATCATCCTTGAAAAACACCAAAAGGTCATCTGCAAATTGCAAGTGACTTATTGTGGTTCCATTTTCAGAAACTTTGAAACCAGAGATTAAATCATCAGAAGCAGCTTTCTTGAGCATGAGAGAAAGAATCTCAACTACTAAAATGAAAAGAAAAGGAGAGATAGGGCCCTGTCTTATGCCTTTCTGACTCCTGGATAAATCTGTTGCATCTCCCTTCAATAAAACTGCAAATCTTGGAGTAGAAATACACTGTTTTATCCAGCTCCTCCACTTCATACCAAAACCAAACCTTCCAAGAGTGACGTCTATGTAATTCCAGTTCAGATTGTCAAAAGCTTTCTCAAAATCAACCTTACAAATCAAACCAGTTTCTTGCATTCTCAATTTAGTAAGAGCATGTATGGCAATTGGTAGTTTCGGTCGAATGTAATCTTCTCAACTGACCCATTCATTCTAAGTTGTATGAATGTTTTTCTTTGAGCACTTTTTATTTGTAATTGGGAGACTGTTGTTGGTCACAGTTAGCACTGTTCAATTTTTGTTTGTTCTATTAATATTCATCATTTTGATTATTGTAAGATTTTAATGAAATTTTCCCTTGTCTTTTCAAAAAATTATAAAATTCTTGTATCTTATAACGAGAGTTATTGGAATGTGTGTCTTTCCCACCACAGGAAGTAAAGACAGAGTAAATAATAGAGAGAGATTATATCGAGAGAAAGAGAGAACAAAAGAAATAAAAAGAAGAAAAAAAACATTTGATCTGAGGCCCGATCTTTTACTTGTTTCTTTTATTATTATCTTTTTGGTTTTTAGTAGCTTTTAATTCCAATCGGCAAAATTTTAACTCCTGTCCAATGCAGCCTAAATGTTTTGATGTTTCAAGAATATTTTTGCACGCTACTTCAAACGAGTTTATCCTAAAATACTACTCTATTCTTATAGTAAATACAAATTTTATCATTCTGGACACACTATTCTTCATAGATTTTTCTCTTAATGTTACCAAATTATCTTACTGTCAACAAATTGCCTAAGTAACTCAAAATATACGTTGCCACCCATATTTGACATTGTGACCCATGTCGTTTGAAAGCACCCCATTTCATAATCAGGGGATGAGCCAGTTTGTAGCATGTGTGTGGAATTACATACCCTGTCTGGATAGCTCTCAAGCCCAACTTATCTATTTTGGGACAGTTTTTGGCGTTTTAGCTCATTCGGCACCCCTTAAAAACTGGCCAACTGGTAATTAATCGCACAATCATGACTGAGAACTTGGATATTCCCATGTTCATGGCCCATGTTGTTCAAAGGTGGTTAGCTTAACGTAAGCGCTGGAACCTTAACCCGGTTGATGCGTTTTGACAACAAGTTAGGATGCACAATTCATAGTAACCTCTTGATTCTCACAAGTCAATCCCTCAATTTGAATGATTAAAGTTGGATATGCATGGGTTTCATTGCTGACTCTTTGCTTATAACTTTATATATCTCTACCAAATCTAATAACCTATAATATCAACACACCATGCGTTACATCTCAACCCTCTATTACAATCGCTAATAACAATCATTATTAAGCTAAATATTACTGTTTATACCTAATATTAAATCTGGCATACCACTAGATAATTAGACATCCTATTTTCTCACGGAAGGTACTTGATATTCCCTACTCCTTGAGTACATCCTTGTCATCAAGGATGAAAATTAGGAGATGAGCTTGGTTGAGGGGACATAAATGTCTCGGATCCTTTTTGAACACACAACAACGTGGATGACTACAGACTTTAGGAAAAAAGTGGCTCTATGAAATGGGTTCACAACTTATTGAATGGTATGAAGTAACTGAAGCACCATCAATCGTGGTCTTGTCATCATAGGAACAACTCAATGCTTATCTCGTACACATGTGTACACTTTTACAACATGTAACTAAAAGGGAGTTAGTCGATTGAGATTGGTGGAGATATTGAAAATTCTTAAAGACTTTTGGAATCTCTTGTTAATCAATAGAGAGCTTATCAAAATCTCAAATAACTTCTCTAATTGGTTCGTCACTATCTAAAAGTCTTAAAAAAAAAATTATTGGATTTGGAATATGAATCGATGAGTTATGGTTTTGACAGACTTCTAGATACTCATTACAGAACATACGGTAAAAGGCTAAAAAAAAACCCTCCCAAAAAATTCAAAATAATAACCATATAAGCTACATATAAACCCTTAAAAAATGAAATAGAAATCTTATCTTCCAAAACCCAATAAGTTTACTAGAGATTTAAATAGAACCCACAATTGGGGGATATCAAAACTAATTGGGGGATATGAAATTATGAATACTTCCCCCAACCAATAGTTTCTGCTAAGGGGTGTTTTTAGGGGGCAAAAATACGAAACTACCCTTTATAACAATAAAAGCTAAATCAAACATAAAAATACCCTACTCCCTTTTAAATTCGAAACATTTATCACTTCCTTTCAAATTCCATTTTCCTTCTCTGCTGGCTCCTCACTTTGATTTTTTTTTTTACATTCGGTGGGGATGAAGACCACGCCGGTATTGATGAAGATCAAGTCGGTACTGAGTGCCGGCATAGTTATTTATGATGAAGACCATGCCGATACTGGGTTCCTCAATACCGGCATAGTTATTTAGGATGAAGACCACGCTGGTACTGAGTTCCGGCATGCTCGATATAAATTTATCCATGCCGGTAGTCAAGTGAAAAAAAAACAATTTTCTGGATACTTTTCATCATGTGCCTACACGAGAAATTTAAGCAACATACTATGCAAAGCGGTCTGCCGGATGCTCGAAAATTAGATAAATGTGCCGGAAGTGGACAGATTAGATCAAAAAAAAATAGGTTTTGAAAATTTTGTTCTATGCCCCCCCCCGATAGTGGCAAACAATTTATGAAAATTTTACGTGAGCGTGAAAGTCATATATGTTTTATTGTCTCTATGAATCACCATAAATTCTTGAAAACCATTCAAAGAGTCCCCAAAAATCTCTAAACTCATGGAGAGTCACCCAAAATCTCTTACACAAAATTTTCTAAACGTATCTACTGATCCCAGTTGCCTAACTCCTTGTGAATCTCATTTTGCACTATTTGGTGTACTGAACAAAACATTTTTTGTTTATTTATCACTCGATTTCATTTAAACGTTCACATCAACAAACAAGTATTTGTTGGACTTGGATTCGAATCTCTACGAGTGTACGCTGAGGCTAAGGTGGTCTTTAGCCCACCCAAAAATTTCAGGAAAAAAAACTTGTAATTCCCATATAAAATATTTTTAGTCCACCTATAAATTTAAATTAACCGACTAGTAGTAGAAAGAAAAATCTTTCGAATCTGCTTGCGTATGTAGTATGCCATCTTGGTCTTTTTTTATATGTTTTTTCATAGCTAGAATCATTCAATATTAAGGTACATTTCAAATACTAAAAAACAATCAAGGATTTATTAATTGTGGCAAGTTCTCTACACTCCCATGCTGATTGATTATGTACAACATAGTTTTGTTTGCTTGCATATTTTAGGCGTGGAAACCACTCCCCATTATTTTTTAGAGGACCCCTATTTTTCTGAAACGAAACATTTAGTTTTGGATCACTTTGAAATCGCCCAACTTTAATTTAGTTAGTAAGTGTAACTATTTTATAAGGATATAGTACTCAATTTTATTTTTAAATGTGACAGTGTCATTCAGTTTTAAAAAATATATGAAATTTCCAAAATTTGAAGTAGCCTACAACTGCATAATTTTTTATTAGGTATGCATTACACAAAATTATTGTTGTTGAAATTCACCCTTATTAAGATAACTTCTTCGCTACATTCCTGACTTGGGGTGCCTTTGTGCTTTAACGCACCTATCATTATTGCAATTGAGTATTCATGGAAAAAAACTAAGCCCAACCATGAATACTCAATTTCAATAATGATAGGTGCGTTAAAGCACAACATTTTCTTGTCTAGTTGAGTCTTCAATTAGACTGTACTGTTTAGAAACTGTCATAAAACTCAACTAGACAGAAGCCCGTCCAAGACTCGTAGATGATATGGAAAACCATAACTGACTTGGTCAGCAAAATTAATTTCACTAGCATAACAACATTTTTTTTTGCAAGATGTTGTTGTGGAAAAACCATTGTTATATGTGACAATCGTACCACTTTGAATAGCAATATCTGTTCAAACATCTAAAATAGATATGCTAGCAATATATATTCCAACTTCCTTCTGAATATCAATACTTTTTTTTCTTCTAATATCGATACTTATTCTAAGAAATATGAAAAATTTCTATGCATATTTTAATCATTTAGTATCTTAACTTATTATTATTTTAAATTTTGACCTTTAAATACTAATATACTTGTTGTTTTTCTGTCTTTCTTTTTTCTCTACAAAAAAGGAGTTTATTACGGAAGAGGATTTTTTTTTCCAAGAAACTGGTTGGTAGCCTAGCGACAAGCTGTGCTCTAACAATAACAATATCTATTGTTATTGCACTTTTTGTGATTATTATTATTATGAAACGTAGTAGCCAGGGGCATTTTTTACTTATCATTATTTTATAAAAAAAATAAGTACAAAATGTGATTAGTGAAAATAATTATATACAGACAAACATTTAAGGGTAAATTTTTTCTCATTTTAATATAATAACAAGATAGGTTAAAGTAGAGAATAAATTTATTAAATTTTTGTGGGTGAAGAGCTTTTGCTTTTACTTCTTTTAGAAGCTACTCCAGGATAGTTTTTACAAGTTGGCCTAAAACAGAAGTGGAAAAAGCACTTTGATATGATTAGTTCCCTAAAAAAAACTTGTTACAAGTTGGTTACAAAGTGCTTTTGGAAAAGAAGGCAATCTCAAATGGGACTTGACTCTAAAATCTCAGTTCCCTTTATTTCTGAACTTTCTATGACCAATTTTTTTGATATGCTCACTTGGCACTGGATTGCTGAGAGAGGTGTCTCCATATGGTTCTTTTCAACATTTCACTGATACCTTACTTATGTGCTAATGCTAGTGTGCACATCCACACTTTTCTGAAAGTCATGTTATTGATGATTCGAAGAATGAAAGCAACAAATAGACAATTCGTAGGGTAGAAGTAGTTTACTTGAGTATTTTGAACATTGGTTTCTTCATTTTGAGCAATGGGATCTTCATTTTCACTCTTATTTTTGGTTTCATATATCTATCGATCTTGATCATATACCCAATCCATATGAGAATCTAAGTTACCATCAACACAGTCATCTTAGTGAAAACTTCTCCAACATGCATTTCAAATCCTATGAAACCTAGTTTTCATCTTTTTTTTCCCCTCCAAAACCTCTTAATCCTTTCTACTCATAAAACCCATAAAAAGTAAAAGAATCTGATTTTAATCCTAACTTTTATCTATATATTATAATATTTAACTTATCCAATCAACTTAACTAATTTAACTAATCTAATAACTATGACTAACTAAACAGACACAATTTAGCAATGTATGAAAATATTTGGGTAAAGGACTTCTAGAAATTTCTTCTGAGTGACCAGTTTTTCGATAGCCTCTAACTAAAATCAGTCAACCCAGATTAAAATGAGGTTTTATAAATCATTCTAAAATGAACATTTTTATACATACCGTCAAATTAAAAAACACAAAAACAACCTCTTCACAAAACCGTCATTAAAATTAGCAAAGGATCCATTTTTAAGCTGCACAATTAGTAGAAGCTATGTGAAAGGGTTGTTTAAACAGACGTATGTTAAGAATTTCGTTCTAAATTTTATCGGCCAAGCTCACTTTCTATTTTCAACGTAAATTAAGTCAATAAAGTTACTTCTTTAACAGCCCTACGTGGTAAAAATATACGTTAATATGTAGCAACCCAGCGAGATGCGTTCGTACTGAATACGTACATCCCCTCCATTTATTATTAACGACATTTCCAACGGACTATACATTTACTCCGTTATAAAGTTAACGCGTGTCTGTCCGAAAACCGATCTTGCCTTTAGCGGCAATATTCCGTTTTCAGTTAGTGGAGACGGAAGAGTGATGATAAACAGTCAACTAGTAGAACTATATTCTGCTTCTCCTTTGTCTTCTCCGTTTCTTTCGTGTTTCATCTAAGAGTGATAGCTCATGCATACCTAACTGTCGATAAAGATTCTAGCCACTTGTAAAAAGTAAGACAATATTTCAACGGAATAACCATTTAGATGATATGCATGATGAGGGTGATCCTCCTGTTGATCATGAGAAGGTTGAACAGTTAGCATAGTAAATTTAATAGATGTTTTATTAAATCAAAATGTGTTACAACTAAGGCACTAGGAGGTTCAAAGTAAGAAGTTGTTGAGGAGTAAAATTAGTAGCTTTATAACAAGAAGAATGTAAGAGTATGAAGTCCGGCCAAAATATAAATGTTATTAAAAAAATTCATGTTAAAAACATATAATTTAATTTAACTTCGAAAAACCGGGAAAAAAGTGACATATATTAATGTCAACCGAATGTTAGTATAGATTTTAAGTTTGTATTTTATATATAAAAAGTGACTCTATATCTTATTAGCGATCAACTATATAATTGACTTAACTTATAAGTGAAATGAGCTATTATTGATCTATTTTTTTCTTATTAGGATCATATTAAAAGAAATGTTTGTACCATTTCATTGCCTAAAAATTGAAAAAATATTTACTTTTTTATAAGAAAAAAACGTACTTAGTAAAATGTTGTTTTTTGATAGAAGGGTAAAAAAATGATACGTAAAAAATCATCTATAAAAAGATATGAACAATATTATTTTCTGTGAAAACTTGGGGTTTTTCTCAGCTTTTCTTAGCAAGTAAGCCTAGCATTTTTTTCTTACATCTTGAATGTTTACAGTTCTCTTTTTTTTTGCTCTCGAATTTCTCAATCGAACATGGGAGGAGGTAATATTTTGTACAGCATCCACTTTGGATCTTTCTTTCTTTTGTTTTTGCTCTGCAAACATAACAATAACAACATGATGAAAGGTAAATCTTATTAATATTCTTCTTTTGATGTTTTTTAATTGAACAATTATTTAAAAAATCAAAATTATCAACTATGTATACATATAATTAATGCTCTGCTTTTCTAATGGAATCATAAATTTTATTTAACAAATGATTAATTAGATGTTCTAGAAGAAAAAATCAGAATTTATAATATTCTCTACTTGTAAGTTTCGTCAAATTTTCTTTTTTATTGTCTAGATGTTTCTAATAGAAATCATCGATTTTTCTAACTATCTCATGAGAAATAACCGACAAGGAGTGTTAAAGCATAGCTCGGTTGAACCCACCTGCATTGGTATGTCAAGGTTGGTTGTCATATTTTAGTATCAAACTCATCGAGAGTCGCTTGATTAATTACTAGAGTCAACTTTGTTTAGGTTAGACTAAAAAGTCTAAGAATGTTGAGACTTGCAAGTATTACTATGAAGACCTGAAAAATGTGAAGAAGTAACGACTACAACGAAGACATCACCCTTCCACTTGAAGTTAGTAATATCTACTTGAACTTATTTCCATTCCTAACGTATCTTTCAAGTCGCTTTTGATTAAAAACATAACATCCAAATTTATATGTTTATGAAACTCTAGTATTAGACTTGGTCATATTATTATGATAAAAGAGTCAAGGAAGTACATTGAATTACGAAGTATAACACTTATCTTTTGAACTTCGTAAGTGCGACATCAACATAATCTATGTAACTTGTTACTTGATTATGTGTATGGGATATATGTATGATTTTTCTAAAGTATCCTGGTTTTTCTGGTATTATAACCACTGTCGCTTCTCTAAGTCTCGCCAAAAAGCACCAGAGAAATCTAAAAAAGCTGGTACGATCGATTCAAAACCCTCGAATCGAGTGGTTAAGTTTTTGATGAGATCCGAAGACACTTAAGAATACTTTCAATTTGTTATTCTTATTGTTCTAATATTCGTGAGGATCATTCTAGAAAATTGCGAGTGTTTACAAGTATTATATATTAGTTTTATCTTTTCTGGAATGTGGAGAGTAATGTTATTCGTTTATCAGTTGTTTGCATCCTAGTCCCTTGAAGATAAGCCTCAGTTATTTTGCTTAATCGACTTTCTGGTGAGATTGAGACTGCACAGCTATATGTGTTGAGTTTCTAATGGTATATGTTCATTTAATCTAAGATAAAAATTTTATACTTAGCAGCTATATGTGTACCTGCACTGTTATCGAACTTTGGTTGTTATACAGTTGATTACTCTTTTGTCATTTAAGTTTGCATTTCACAATAGGTTTCACCCCTCTTTGAATTTAATTAAATTTTAAACTTTGTTGTGTACTAAATGAGTTTTCGTAAAATGATGTCCTAAGGTTTACAATAAGGAACAACGATTATTAATCAATGTTTAAAGTAATGTCTTTATATGGGAAATTGTACTTGATGGCATTATATGATTTTAAACATGTTATGGGACGTGACTTTGGTGTTGTTCGTTAAGAGATTCGCATATACTCGCTTTGGTTTATTTTAGTGACCATGTGAATTTGATTTTTATATTCTTTTAGTTTATCCATTTAGAATCCATAAATAAGGATTTGTTTTTCTCTTGATGTCTGGGTATGGGAAGAAAATTGAATATCCATTCATCTGTTTTAAGTAATGTCGTAGACTTCCTATTATTACCTTGGCAAGCTAGTCTAGGATCGGAAGAATGAAAACTTGTGTTTTTTTCTATATGTCTATTTATACTTTGGATGGATAAAATTGTTGTTACACAACGGGTTGCATGTATCACATAAGTACCTTGTGGTTAATAAAACATATATTCAAACTTGTACAAATATGATTGTTCTTGGGTTTCTCATGATCTTTATTTAAGTACTATTTAGTCGTAGTACCATTCCTCTTTATGTCATCATAACACTGGAATAATAAGACCTTTAATCTACATAACTTATCTTTTTTTTTATTTTTTTTTTTGCTTTCATTGATGGTTGTATCTCTCCTGATTTACTTACTTTTCTCTGATTTTGTTTAGATGGTTATATTTCGATAGCATGAACAAATAGGATTGATCAGCTGGGTGCAAAAAGTAAAGAAGAGAGGTTTGAGAGCAACAACTGTAAATGGCTCAACCCAAGGTGGTTACACAGGCAGGTCTCTGGAGTGATGCATGGTGTTATTCTATTTCAATTTAGGTAATATTTCGATACTCATATCTGCTTGATAGTATTTTAATATTCATGTTTTCTTACTTTAGATGCTTTCTGAAAGCTGGTAAAACCAATTATAAGAATGCTGCTAATTACATGCAATTGCAACATATTTAACTTCCTTTTTTGTTTCAAGAGCATAGTAGTGTAGTGGAGAAGCAATATGATTTGGTTCTTAGGGAGTAGATAGTGTGACTGTTAAAGTTTTATTCTCCAAAGCATAAAATTTATAGAGCCAAATATGATTTGGTTCTTACGGAGCAGACAACTCTTTGGAGTTGCAGAGAGTTTCTCTCTGTTTTTCTATCATACAAGGATAATGTTAATTGCTTCAGTAGATAGCCACAATATGTGTTATCCTCAAGATTGCATTTACAATGTCATTTTTCATTTTTTTTGTATCTTTCTCGTCATATTTAATAACAATTGGAACTCTTAAGATGTGTGTATAATGATAGACTATCTTGACCAAACAAATGACTGGCCATTAAAGCAATGATAAAAAAAAAGGCTTTGAGATTTAATGAGTATGATAAATTCTGCACGTAATATCCAATTTGTCAATGGCCGCTCAACACTTGTGTCAAGATAGCTGGATTGCAGTTGATGCCGATATTAGAAGAACATTTGAACATCCCTGGTCATCAGTATGTGGAATGCTTTTGAAAGGAAAGGAGTATGTGTCACCCTTACCTATGTTTTCATGAAGTTATAAAAGCTTCCCAGTTTGTCTTTTTATGTTGGTTCTATTGATTTGGAAACTTATTTTTTCTGCAGGTACTCTATTGTTAAGTGTGGGCTCAATTCATCATCGGGGAGGGGAGTTTACCATTTTGCTGGTGAATTTCACTTGTCTTTAAGCTTAAATATATTGTTCTGAACTCATGATTTAACTTTGAACCTAATTAATACAATGAATGCTAAATGGAAAGTTTATTTTGAATATATAAGTACAAGTATGATTTGAGTTGATTTTAAATTCTTATTTGAGTTTCAGTCAGATTATTTCATCCCAGACAGATTCAGTCAGGCCAGACAGCCAATCTGAATCAAGTTTTTTTCATATTAAGATTTATATCTACGACTGACAGGTCTCAGTCATTACGTATTGACCGTTAACATCGACCGTTCATATAAGATTTTCAGCGACCCACGCAGCCACGTCATAGATGCATGAAAAAGATGCTCAAACAACGACCCTTTCCCCGACTAGTATCTATGACTTTATTTGACGGCCGCGAAATTTGTATTTTGCACTAGTGTTGATAGTGGACCCGATTTTAATTTATCTTTATCAAACCTGATTATGATATATTTTAAAGTCATATTCAGCTAACATAACTACTCCCTTCGTCTCTAAAAGATAGGCAGGTTTGTGTGTAAATTTACACACAAACCTGCCTATCTTTTAGAGACGGAGGTAGTAACTTTTTTTGCTTTAATAATATACTAGGATATGACCCGTGCCGTAATGGCATGGGGCTATGACTTGTTTTTGTGTTGGTTAGATATTGTTTTCTTGTGAGACTACAAAGAGCTTAGCGTGGGAACCCCTGGGGAACCGTAATCTTTCTCAAACTGAATTGAAGCTTTGATCGATACTATTAACATCAACCGGATCGGTTTCTTGTTAAATGGCGATTAGGATGTCCACATGGATGTACACCGACATATATACATCGTAGAAAGTATTTTTTTGTGATTAAGATATCCAATATAAGTGTGTACACCGGGAGGATGCACCCGTTTTCATTTATGGTAATTGAGATAACCATCCATTCATTGTTGTTGCAAATAATACCAACAAACTCGAAAACCTAATGTCCCAAGAGGGAACACGTAGAAATTCCAGGTTTGAATAAAAGTAACTTGTCGATTGCATTCCAAATTACGAATGCAGTTGGTCATCATTTAAATAGATTTTCATTTTGTGCTAAAAAAGTTTAGCATTTTTTTTTCGAAATTCAAAAGTTGAATCGAGTTGGGAATCCTTCTTTCATATCCTTAAAAAGTGTTATATCTACATTAATTTTTGGAACCGCTAACAGTTTTAAAATACAAATATTGACTTTGTGCTTGTATCAATGTATAATTGGCATGGTTACACATTAGTAATACTTGAACTCATGGTAAAAAAAATTAATCGATTAGGATAATATAATTACAGTATAACGTCATTATTCCCTACAATATTCTAGGTTTGAGAGACGTTATACTGTAATATGAAACCTCTTGATAAAGAATGATAATGATACATTTATGGTTTAAACTAACATATGAAAAACGCCCAGCTTACCGCGTCACAAAAAAATATAAATAAATAAATAAATAAAATGTAAAACATTAAATCCTACAGCATTTGGATATTAATGATACGAAGCATCCTTGAATCTTTCTTAGCGGTGAAAAATGACGCGCGTGATGATATTGCATATATCATATGCCAAATATGCTTTTCCTTGCAAATTAATAATACAATCTTATTGTCTTAGCTAAGTAGTGAAAGAATCGCGTTAAATAAAATTGCATATCCAAACAAAAGAAATTTGCTCCTCTAATTTGATACATGTATAAGAGAGTTGCTCTTTATCAGCATATGCGTTTGAGACCTAGAAGTAAATAAGAGACCCAGTCTAAATATGAATGGTATGAAAACTTGCAAATGGAACTGATATTACACCTTAACCTAAGAGTACATAAGAGACCAAAAACATCCATAATTTTATAATTTGCTAGCATAAAATGAACATGACAATACAATTGAATATTAAAATATTTTTTAAATCAACTTCTATAAAGTGTAAGATATTTGTACCAACTTTGGTTACTTGGTATCTTAAATGAAATAAAATAAACTCAAGTATTAGATGATATCTACATAGTAAAAGATAGGTAATGGGCCAATTATTAGTCATGGTATCTTTAGATGAAAAATGTAGATGAGTTCATATGCACTAAGCTCTCTTAAACCAAGATAATCTTTAAAAACTCAACAATTTAGTCATCGCAATCACATATGTGCATATGAACCACATCTTCTAGAAAAAAATTAGACTTGTACCTTTCTGGAATACCAAAACTCTTCATTTGCATCAATGATAAAATGCATGCAATGAAAATTTGTGTAGTCCCGACACATAAAGATATAGTGACGCATCCCACAAAAAAAAAAAATTGTATCATTGTATTGCTCCCTAAACCGCTTTCTTCATTGCTTAAAAATAATCTCTTAAAATCAGAAAATGAAAGATTATAGGTGAGTTTCAATAAGCCAGTTCCGCGTTGCTTGTTTTGAGGCTTCTTGAATTTCAGTATTAGCAAGATGGTTGACTATGTATAAAGAATTTAAGATGATCTTTTAAGAGAATACCTATTTTTAGATGTCAACTGCATATAACCATTATTTGACTATGCATGAAGAATTTAAGATAAAAAATACTCACTTTGTAAACCATCAAAAGGTTATAAATATGAAGAAATGTAATTTCAAGTTTCACATGATACAAAAAAATTGAAGAATAACATACACACATAATCAATAAACTTTAATCCATTTGATACGAACATGTACACGACTCTAATCCAACAAAGAGTATGAACTCTCTAACAGCAGTAGCAATACAGTTAAAAAAATGATATTTACCGACCCAATAAGAGTATGAACTCTCTAATCCAACCATCGTTCTCTTCGTCATTTTCACTCCATGTAAATCCTCTGATTTTGGCCCGAAGAAGTCAAAGTCTAATTGGACAATTTCTTGTCCAGAGAAAAATAAAAAATTTAGTGTAAAAAAATAGAAATTAAATGGTATGTTATTAAAAAAGAACCAAACATAAGAATAAAAATGAATAGATAGCAATCATATCTGATCAGTATCTTTTGACTGCAAATGAAAAGTAACAAAGAGAAATTAAACTGCATAAATGACATAAAAATTAGGCGCGAGGCACCCTTAATCCATTGATGTTAAACAAAAAATTAAAGAGAAAAGCTAACAAAAATTATCTCAATCAAGCAAAACAACATAGAATCATACCTTGAGAATAGAGTTGTGCAAAGGATGAAAAGCTAACAAAAATTAAAGAGAAAAGCTAACAAAAATTATCTAGAGAAATTAAACTGCATAAATGACACAAATATTAGGCGCGAGGCACCATGAATCCATTGATGTTAAACACAAAATTAAAGAGAAAAGCTAACAAAAATTATCTCAATCAAGTAAAATAACAGAGAATCATACCTTGGAAATAGAGTTGTGCAAATGATGAAAATCTAACAAAAATTAAAGAGAAAAACTAACAAAAATTATCTCAATCAACCAAAACAAAAGAGAATCATACCTTGAGAATAGAGTTGTGCAAAGGATGAATAGAGTTGTTGATTTAGAATAAAAGAAACGGTTTTACATTAAATGGGAGGAATAACTCCCAAATAAATGACATTAAAAATCTACATTTATTGTCTTAAGTAAAATTAATATGTGCATTAATCTGGACCCTTCTTTATATGCCTAAAATGTGGATTGAAAATCTTAAATATTTAGCTCAATCTGGACCATTCTTTATATATCTATATTATAAGGGACAATGGTGTTTTTCCCTATGGACAGAGATCTACAGTTTGGACACATCCTTTATGTGTCCAAACTATAGATCTCCGTCCATAGGGAAAAACACCATTGTCCCTTATAATATAGATCTCCCAAATTAAATTGAGACGGCTGTCCCAACTTGAGCGAGACTCGGCGCAAGTTAAGATGGTCGTCACAATTTTATCTGCTCATCTCAAGTTGAGACCCTTGGTTCAACCCGAGACTCGATGGACAAAACCCTTTTAATTGAGCATTTTGCTTGTTTGACAGTCGCACTATGGGCAATTAGTAGGAAAATTTGCTTATTTGCAACTCCAGCTGGACATTCTTTTACTGGAGAATTTTCGGATCATAAGAGATACATCACGAAGAAATAAATAGGGCCCCGTTTCTTATAGCGCGTTTGGATACCGAAAGCAGAAGTTAGAAGCAGAACTATTTTGCTTCCCAAAAAGCTGATTTAAAGCAGAGACTTCCAGAATGTAGAAAAGTAACTTTATACCACAAAGAAAAATAATAGCCAATTACAGAACTAACCTGACGAGTCATGAGAAAATTGCATCCCAGGCCGAACCAATAACACGTGGTACTCCCACCTACTACTAATTTATACCGTTCTAAAAAGAACCCAATTCCCATTTCCCAATCTCGATTTTGAGCAAAAACCCAATTCCACAAGAGCAGAGATCTTGGATCAATCATGGATCAAAGTGCTGAGAGACTTGGTTTAATGGAGATAAACCCTTCCATAAGAGGAACGCTGCTGTCTGTGTTTGAAGATAAAGCTCTTAAAATTGAAGTAGGAAAGGTAATAAAATACAAGTAGATTGTTATGAAATCACTACCAAGTTTTTCATTTACATCAAATCAGGGAGGTGTTACTAATGCTAGAAATTGACTTCTTGGTGGTGGGTGGTACTGCAATTGAGGATTAATTTATAGTAGACCTGATTTTGATTTCCTATGGTATTATTAAGCTCGTATCTTTCACTTCTTTGTTCTTCCATTAAATCATTGAATCTATTTTTGCTAATTTTTATGGCGTTTAAACAGATGGTTGTTACTGATGCCACTGGGTTAATGGAAAATTGGTGTTTGATGCTGGCCAAAATATTGGTACGGTTGGAGGTTTATATTAAGAACTGCAAAAGCTTAAGAAAACTTTGAGATGATTTCAGCTGTAACATCATATGCCGGAAAGAAATCAGTGAAATACCAAGCTGTGCTACATTGGTTAAGAATGCTCCACGATGTTGCATATGATGTTGGTGATGTTTTGGATGAAATTTTCTATGAAGCCATGCGTCAAGATGTAAAGCAAGAGAAGGTAAGATGGCTTTCTCCAATTAATTTTGGTTTCGAAATGGATATGATTTATGGTGGTACATGTAGGTATGCTTGATTTCTAGATTGGACAAGATTTTGCTCAAGCTATTTTTATTAGCCAGGATGTCACTTGTATTACTTGTATTGTAGGAAGTCAGGAACAACCCATCTTGTCTGTGTCCTAAGCTTTGCACAACATAAAATAGGATCATGCCCTAACCGCCTGACTCCCAAGGCTGTTCCTCCTAGCAGATTGTTGATGGGCAAAGTAACTTAGGCTGACATAAACGCTATTTATTTGTGATAACTGATACCTATATTCAGATATCCAGCTTCCTAGGATTGAGGTGCCTAGAGAATCAGTGTTGCTTACCTAGTTACCTGCCATGGTTAGCACCGTCTTTCACTTGCTATAGTTCTATGGTGGAGTGACACTATTGAGTTGTTTGCTTAGTCTCGTTCTAATTTTTTTTCTTCGATATTAGCGTACAGTGTAAAGGTTGGAGGTCTTTTGGCATACTGTTTGTTTTTGTATTACTGAGTATTGATAGTGCCTATTTGACGTGCACCAAGCCTCTCACCATCTACCTGCTCTGCAGACTAATTACATTCAAGACACTGTAATGCATTACTGAGTTGATGGGGTTCATATTCTAATGGTTTTTGTATTCAGTATTCAGCGGACAAGAAAGAGATCAGTATTCAGCTTTCTTGAGTTCATGCTTAAATGGTTAAACCCTCATTTCTTAGCTAGGGCTTCACGTTTCCAGCTTCCTCACTCAACAACACAACTTCCAATTGAATCAATCACGGACAACCAAGCTATTAGTTACAAGATTTATCTCTAAAACCCTAAGCAATTCCTTACCCAAGACCTCTTTTACACAACCATTCAGCCAATTTCACAGAGTTTGAAGAACCATAGGTATTTCATATTCCCGAACCAGAAATCACGTTAAATCAAACCCCCCAAAAAAACAATCTCAGATGAGTTCCTGCAACTGTAATCACTGGGTTTCTTGCTTCTGGAAAATCAACACTTGAAAGAATTGCTGTCATAGAAAATTGGAGTAATGCTATGTCTGTCTTTTCGATTTGATTTGAAAGCGGATAAACTAGCTACAGATCTGTCTTATTGGATGGCCCTTTAAGTGCTCTAGATGCTCATGTTGGTCTCCAGGTAATCTCATCTTTTTATGCATTAATATTTTGGGGTTGTTGATACAAAAAACAATTAGCCTCTTATTGGGATTGTCAATTTTATTTTATTTTAATTGTACAAGGGTTTATGTTACCGATGAGGTGTTGTTATAATCTTGGTATCCGCTCCTTATTCCATAAGATTGACATGGATTAGAGTTGCTCCAGGAAATAGTTTTACAGTTCATTCCAGAAAATTTTAGCTAAACCATATGCTATTGCTGTTATTTGGGATCAGAAGTGTTCATGTCATTATTTCATAGTTAAGTTATGTAAAGTCAGTGTGCAACTTGGACCTCTTGTGTTTTGCCTGTGCTACTCTCACTGTTATGTTATATGTTGCGTGATCTTTCTATGCCATGAGAAAATTGTTCGCTTTTGTTTCAAAAGTTCTTTCAAAAGTTAGTGTTGCTTGGTGGTATATCAGTAATCATCAGAATGGTATTTGATTATTGAATCAAAATTTTTCTCAAAAGAAGTATTTGGTGAATTGAGAAATTCCACCATAGCTTTTGTTTCTACAGGTAGATTCCTTCTTTCTTACCACCTCCTACCAGAGGAATTTTTTTTTTTTTTGAGAAAGTGAAGTCTGTTTGATACTGCTCCCGGTGTTTCCGATTCTTCAGTTCCACCAACAGTAGGTTATTTATACGTTAGCACATATCTACCATGAATTCCTCCGCATCATATTTATAGGAAGAGTAGAAACCAAAGTAAAAAGAGAAGGTAAAGTCTAGGAACATCGATCATTTTATTGAAGAGGTGAAACTGAGCAAGAATTAAGGCCGAATGAATGCGTGGTCATGGACACCAGATTGAGAACTCTGCTATAAGAACTGTGTGACATTTAAGTGTTGACTGTTCATTGTAGGCTAAATATGCTATTATCAGCTAAACAAAATGTTGTTTTTATTTCCAAATGCTCATGATATTATCCTGTTTATTTGTCCACAGGAAGCAAAGAAAAAGCCTTCAGTTATATAGTAACAACTAGTTAGCCAGTGCCTCAACACGAAAATAAGTTTCTCCCACTTCGTCTCTTTGAACCGAAGCGAGGTATTAAATGAGTTGTATGTCACTACTTGCCAAATTTCCAAGCAGAAAAAGGAGGTAGAGATAGTGGAATTACAGAACAAAGACAAGAAGTGAGATCATTTTTCTCAGAAGCTCTTGTTCCTTCAGTTGAAGAACCTTACTTCTGGATACCTACGGATTGGCTTCACTAATGGGCTCATAATATTTTCCCTCTGTAAGTGTCTACTCGTGATTTACTCTAATTTATTAATATCATTTCATCGCTCTTGAGATTTACGCTTCGTCAATCATTTTTTAAAATTGTGAGTGGTATATATTGGTAATCTGATGCACTAAAGTCATACAAAAACAGAACACATGTTAATGCCACTATTCACAGTTATGTATACATGTGAACCAGCAAACAATGGAGAACGTTTACGTTTCTGCCTTCTTTACCATGTTAATGTCACTATTCACAGTTAGGTGTTGCCCTTTTGTAGATTTCGCTTTCTTTTTTATTATATTCGTTGAATCTTTTGAGTGATTACTCTACAGTTTAACTTTTATTGTTCAGCTAAAGTAGTTAATGTGATGGACATTTAAGGAATTTTGCTCTACTAGTTTAAGTTTGTGGAACTTAAATTGTACAAGAACTGAGAAATGGAAGGTTTTCTTTGCTATTCCTTGTAGCGTCCTTGACAACACATCAATTCAGTGCTGACACAGTGGAATTCCGGTTTCAAAAAGTTGGCTCTATGAAGCAGCAACAACAACAACCAAGCCGTTAGACCCAAACAAGTTGGAGTAGGCTAGAAATGAAACCCATAATGAAGTTACCAAAACAAAAGTTGGCTCTATGAAGCATTGGTCAGAAAAAGCCTGGACAAGGTTTCCAAGGTATTCTCGTCCGTGTGTCTTTGTCCTTAACCTTATTAGCGTAATTGGATGTCTGCTTTCCCTTCTAATGTCACCAAATTAGTTCAGGTTTTTTAGCCAAGTAGCTGCAGTGAAATCTCAGATGGCAGACTCAGTTCTTCGAGCTGCCTGTTCTACTATCTCGACTTGTATAATTTTGTAGTTCCCAGCAGTAGTTTTCTTCCTTTTGGAAACACTGCACATACCTTTTTATTTGTATTCTAATCTGAACTGAAATTAGGTACACTCTCTTTAGTGTATTACGTACGATTTTGTTTTCTCTTTCTTTTGTCTCCACATGCTTTTCCAAAAACTATTTGCACCTTGTAGACTTGTAAATGTTTGGTAGGCTATAATATTCACTCATCTCTGAGGGTTTTAGTGCGTCAAAGGTCTGGTTTGTTCAGCCATTTGGATTAGAAGTTTCATTGAATTCTGATAAGTGTTTAGCAAATCTTTTGTCTTTTTGACATATCTCATTTGTCTGTTTGCTCACATCTTATCTCTAATAATTATGTTCTCGTGAACTTTTGACTCCAGTATGGTGTTGGGCCAACAATATCGAATGGAAACCTCTGCACCGACTGCCTAAGGGATTGGGCGATGACGATTAGGGATCAAAGATTCTCTTTAAACTTTTAAAGGAAATTGCAGATGCCTTGCTGGGAGGTTTCTGAATGGTATGTTGTACTATGTACCTTTGTCTTGGTACGGATTTTACTGCCTCTCAGTTAGTCTCTTTATCTATTTGGAATATGGTTGAACCAGTGTCACTCAATGCTATGGTTTTGTTTGTGCTTTATAATCCGTCCATTTACCACCATTTTTGTTTTATTCCCTTGGGTTTTACATTGTACTTTAGCATAGGAAAGAAATACAGAATCAGGTTAAGTTTTTATGAGCTGGAGAAAAGTTACCTAACAATCTAATGTCCTCAAGGGTTAAACTGGACGGGTTGGCTTTAGTGACATTGTATAGACATTCAAAAACCCCACATGGCAGTACAGTAGTCGAGTGCTAAGCCCCCCATTAGGCCATACCGTAGTCAACCATTTCTGACATGGCATAAGAAGTCCCCAATGGTAGACAAGTCTTTTTTGGAGAAATTTGTAATAAAGTATGAGCAAGAAGTTCCTGAACTGATGAAGATATTCCAAGGTGAGTTAAATTACCAACAGTTACTTCAGAACTGAATGATTTTTATGAGATGTTCAGAACTGAATGATTTTTATGAGAAGAATGCGAAGTTCCACTACGTAGATTATCTGAATTTACGTATTTAGAGCGTACATAGTCCCTTTTGGTTTGTGCATGTTTTGTTATTTACAAAATAATTTTTTTTGTCACCTCTTATGTATGAACAGCATGAACAATATATGTCATCAAGGTGTAGTTGTTTAAACCTTTATTATTGCCATGTTTATCTACAATTTCTGCACGGGATTTATGAATTTCAAGAGTGAAATGGAAGGATGCATGCTTACAGGAATGGTATGCCTCGATAGAGAGAAAGGAAGCATTATATGGGGGTTTATGTATTGCCTCAGCATGGTAGGATAGAAATCGGGGTAAATGGAACTCTTACGAAAGGATTTGTTGTATGTTCTATTTTGATATTTACTTCATTAATAGTCTACAGCGACCATTGAATGGTCTATTTGTTTTGCTCAATAAGCTATCATACTGCGAATAGCTATCGGAAATCAGCTCTAGTTCTACCTCCTGCAGCGTGAAGGTAAGTTTCATTGCTGCTAGCACTGGCAGAACTGGGTATTTTCATGGACAGCCTGCTGCAAGAGCTGCTAAGGCAGTGAAAACACAGCTGTACTAGTATGGGTATCATATTGTCTGTTTTACCTTCTAGTTTGTTTCAGTATCTTGAGTTAAACCTTTCCTAGTTTTATATAGAGAGTTACAGTCAGAACTCAGAAGGATGCGTTGAAGTTTTATTTAGATACTAAACCAATGTCAGTCTCGGACATAAGAACCTCGGAGTATTCTTTATTAGCAAATCCTGGGAGTACTCATAGATCACATAAAACCCCATTGTGGATTCATTTTGAGTTTTTGTTAATAACATGGGAGTTTTGCCGAATTTAGAGGGTGTGGGATAGAGGTTTTGGGTTAGTGGAATCTTGGATTCTGTTGCATTTTGAGCGCGTGGGTCTTATCTCACTTAGGAAGAGAAAGTTGGGTTCTTTGCAGCCTATAAAGGTTGGAAGTTTTGTATTTTGGTGAAACTAGAGAGGATAAAAATAAAGCGTGTCTCATAGATGAAGCACTAGTACCATCTCCCAGGTATTTACACTACTATAGTACTGTGTAGTCTACAACACATGAAAACACCTAAGAGAGAGGAATTTCGTAAGTTGATTGGCAACTACAGAAACGTCACCTTCAGTCTTTATACGTACCTAAAATATATAACCCACCACCAGATCTGGTCTCAAGAACAGTCTGCTCTTGCTTTGTTATGGAAATTGACCTGTATAAGTCAGATATGTTACCCTTGCTTATGACTGCAACGGAAATTGACCTGTATAAGCCAGATATATCTTTTTAAGAATACGTTGAAGTTTTACTTGGTACTATGAGTAATGTAAAAGTGTAAAACTAGAAGGTAAGAAATATTCAGACTTTTAGGAAATTTGAACGGCAAATATCCAAATAAGACCAAAGCTAAATTTATACCAGAGTTTATGCTAATGGAGTATAACTTAAGGTGTCTCAGACCTCGAGATAGGTTGTTTTTTCATGCTTTGGCACAAAATAAAGACATTGCTAGTATGAGCCAGTGCTTGCAGGAATGCTATTTTTCTTTTGTTTTTAACTATGAATTTATAAGGAACACCTTTCGAAGAGCTAGAGCTATAGGGAGCAGGACACTGCATCAAAACGGAGTGTAGTCTACTTAAAAACACCAAATTTGCTCAAAAAGGTGTACTTTGGTTAGGGTATGCCTTGATAGAGAGTAAGGAAGCATATATATTAGTTCTGTATATTGTTTTTGTTTCCACATGATAGGATAGAGAATCTGGTGAATAAGAACTTTACGAAAAGATTTATTGTATGCTTTGTCTTGATAATTGTTTCAGTAATTGCTTACAGTCAGGTAACCACTGAATGGGCTAATCGTTTTGCTCAATTAGCTATCATACTGTGACTAGGTATTGGCAATCTGTCAAAGTTCCACCTCCTGCAGCATCAATATATAGAAGTGTCATTGCTGCTAGGAGAACCGGGTGTTCTCATGGGCAGGATGCAGCTGCAAGAGCAGCTAAGGCAGGGAAAGCACAATTCTGATGATCATATTGCCTGTTTTACTGTCAGGCAATAAACCAATGTAAGTCTCGGATATAATAACTCACAAGTTACAATCCACAATTTATTCTTTCTTAGTCAATCCTGGGAGTATTCATAGATTGCAGAGAACCCCATTATGGACTGATTTTGAAATCCCAGATTCTGTCACATTTTGAGAGTGCGGGATTTCCTCATTTATGTATGTACTTTTTTTTTGAAAGAATTAGTAAGTTCTTGAATGTTGACAATGATGCTAGTCATTTTAATTACAAAGCCAGAGCTCCCTAGACTGTATGTATTACTTGTCAATAACCGAGCTTTAATAAAGTTGCACCAATGTGAATTGCCGGACATTACAGTTTTCATTTGTCATGACTTTTCTTCTTCTTGATTAGCTCGTGCGTTCTAACAGACAATATTGTCAAATCGACGATGACATTACAGACATCACTCACTATGTTGGGCTTTGCAAAACCAAGAGCCCAACTACAAGTTAGATAAGGAACCATGATTTCGGGCATACCAAAATCTTTCTAGCCATACTCAATAAAGACAAAAAGGGTTGTGAAATAGCAAAATCAGGTATCCCCTTAACCTAATTTTTTTAATGGCAAATCTACCCTTTACGTATTAGTGATAATAATCTGGATTAGTGATCAATTATTTTGTTTAGTGATTAAGATAATTTTCAGAATTATAAAGGTTGTTTAGATGAAAAATTTGGGGAAAAAAATCAAAGTTTTGATTAAGAAGGAGAGAAAGAAGGAGAAAGTGAGAAAATTTTAATTCTTGATTCAATGGAGGATGAGGAGGGTCATAATTCATATAAAAAACCTAGGAAAATACATATCACCAAGACACCACACCAGTACTAAGAGTAATTAGGCTCAAGTTATTGCCTTTTGTGAATCAGAACAAGAAATCAAACTTTTCTGTCTCCACTTGAGTTACACAACGAAACAGTAATTTTTTTTTTTTTTCAAAATCAATAAAATTACAAGAAACTAATACCCAAAAGGGCAGCCAGAAACCAAAAATAAATAAATGGGAAACCCAAAACTTGGCTTGATTGGGTATACTCCACAACTTCACCTCTAACCAAACCAGCTCTTGCCAGTAGAAAATCTAGCCTCTTTGCAATTAGCAAAAAAGTTGATCCTGTTTAAAACCAGACGGATCTTTTTCCATCTTGCCCTCACGGTCATAACTAGTTCTCTTCTTGAAAAATGCAACATCAGGCACATAAAAACAATTCAGTTCCTAAGAAGCCAAAGTTCCATAACAGCATCTACCAACCACGTCTCGTTAACTGCTCTCATGTTAGTCTTCCCAAAGTTCAAGTGAAGGGAAGAGTAATCAAATGAACCAAAAGGTTGTTTTAGTTGATAAGCACGATCACATTCATACACCTACGAATCAAATAACAGAAAAATTAAGCAAATTTTATATTTCCCAAATAAAAAATTCAACTAGGAAAGTCCGGCCGGGCAACTTGAAATTAGAAATCAAATTCAACTAGGACGCCTGAAAAAGTGATGAAAACTGAATGACTATATTGCATCTCTACCAACCTGGTCAGGAAGTCGAGAATTTCATCCTTGAGGTGGTGATTCTACTTGTCTATACAAACCACTTGTCTTCGGCTGCACAATAACTATAAAAAAAATAAATTAAAAGCATGAATCAGATAGTGATCAAGAGGAACAAATTGAAAAGAAAACCCAAATAAGATGCGGTTACATATGCACATACATGAAGAATGATGTACTAGAAGAGGACTTGAGATTGAAATTTGATCACAGAAAAATTGATGCATCTCTCCGCAGCTGCTTCAAGAAAACAAATAACTCGTGGAATAGATTCTTCAATTCTTCAAACTGTTTTCCTTAGTTCAATGCCTGATCCCCAACACCACACCCAACAACTCCCCTAAGATCCAGTCCAGCAATCTCAGAAGATATGATGGCATGATCTATCTGTCCATATCTAGAAACAAAAGTTTCCTTATTAGGTTTTATAATAGGAAATCTAGATAAATTCTTTGGACTACAGAGGGAAAGCAAGAAAATTTGGTTCACATGCTAAAATTAACTGCTTGATCTGAAATAACAACAACAACCAAATTCACCTTTTTCTAGCAGCTAACTGCATTCGACAAAGTTCATAATAGAATCTATCATATCATATCCTTGAATGACCACATCAATGAAGATTGCCAAGTTAAAGTCCGAATGTCAGATCGCGTACTCTGGTTCAGAAACGATTGTCAGGACCTGCTGCTTTGTCAACTATGAGATCTACCTTAAAGTCCTGGACCAGGTTCCATCTCATTCATCAGTTTGCAAAAAGCGGTACACCTAGGGGTAAAAAGCCCCTTAACTTTGTATTACATGAATAACATTATTACAAATATACTCCAAAAAGAACAGGACCATAATTCATATGGTAACACATTAGTAACATCCCAGAGAGAGGAATACCCTTTTTTTTTTTGTTACTGAAATCTTACAGAAAGAAAAACCGAACGTTGTATGGAAATCTTAATTACATAAAAGAATACTTGCATTTTCCATTAAAATATTATAGAAAGAAAAACAAAGCTATTGGTCCAAGATTCAGGCGCCGCATCTTGCAAACAAAGATGGGCAATGGGAGGATTCAGATGGGATCCTGTGTCTACTGATTTAACAGGATCTACAACTTCCAGCTTACGTAATAATTCAATTGTTTAGAAATGCAGTGTTGAGTGAATATCTGATCTACTCTTGAGAGACAACACTGAAATCCTAGATTATTGAACAAAAACAATGTTTTTCATTCGTTATTGTTCCCAGAATAAAGGAGACAACAAGAAACATTGCATTAGCTTATGCAGTCCCATTCTGGAACATACGCATGTCGAGGATGAAGAGCAACTCACTTAAATCAATCTCATTACCAGAACCCCATCTTCATCACTTGTGTCAAGTCAGCTTATTAAGCCCAATTGTTCAGGAACTCAGTGCTAGAGGAGTAAATGGATCTAAGTTCATTTGTATTCATCAATTTGGTCCAGGCTGGAGAACAAATTGAAAATTGTAAATGGATGTAGTTTTCTGCACCTTAGCTACAAATCCTGGAATCCTATTCCAATTTCCTCAGTTTAGTTTTGTCTGTACACTATTAAGCATTAAGGATAGGAACCTGGGCAGTAACTTATTTGCAGACAACTGATAATGCACAAAAACCAGAAATGTGATATACCAACATCTCACAAGGAAAGGTTCAATAAGAAAGTCAAAATTAAGTGTTCAACATTTTATACCTAAGAACATTATGTCAAGACTTCAATTCTCAGAACTTACATACAAGATGATCCGTCAATATGTACTAACTAATCTCAAGATATTTCCTCTCAATAACACTACAAGAATAATCAAATTAAATCTAAGACCTCCAAAACTTTGAAAATATCGAACTAAAATCAGTAACATAATAACAAAGAGAAGAGTTTATCAATGTTTACCAGGAAAATCTCTGATCCCAACCGAATTAGAGAAGTAATTAAGAAATACTACTACCACATGATTTGCAAGTGCAGCGGTACTAATACTAAAAACAACAGCACATGCCATGTCAGAACAAGGAATCAACAAGTTGAGACTTGTAGAACCTGATTTCTTCTTCCAGACTCATCCATAAGTAATGATGGGAGGTTCCAGGATGGTTCAAAAATCAGATTATATAAAAACATATGAAGAACAAAATCAAAGCTTTTTCGAAGACATGCTAAAGAACAGAGATTTAATGCCCTGCAACTCTGTGAGATGTGTATGCCTAGGAGTGTACATAAAGAGTGTACATGGAGAGATTGCTATAGCAAGCATTAATATTACTATTGTTAGAGAAGTTTAGATGACTTGATGACTTAAGAAAAATTGCAGAATCAATAACCAAAAAGTTACACAAATCCTACGCACGATTATGTATTCTTATAGATGGTAGCTATGTAACAAAAGCATAAAATAGCAAATTAGCCGAAATGATAGTTGCATCATTGTTTCTACTTTTAACTCAACTATTTCTGACTCGGACCAATACCAGTAGACTTACAGGGTGCTGCCAATGAAGAAGTAGATCCACCACCTAGCCTAAATGGTGGCCTTGGTGCTAGAGCAAGTATAAGTGGCTTATTAAGCAAACTGGTATATTACATCGCTTATCACTTAATGGAAATACTTACCCATCAAATGATGCAACCAACATATAGCCAAACTAGAAGATAAATGTATAATCAGCATATTTACATGTTCTGTGCAGCATTGTCCAAGAGAGAAAAGTACTTGAGCATCGTGTATTCGTGTTACTGCCTTAAACCTACATCCGTCTACTACCACTTTTCTTAAGTTCCCAACAAGTAAAACCCCAAAATAATACACATACATGAAAAAAAAATTATTGGTATCAAGTGATCACCGGAAACAATGTTATTGCCTTGCAACTACATCTATTATTATCTAAATTCGTGATCAATTGAAAGAGCAAAGCAAGCTTTATAAGAACCAAGAACAGTTCAACTCAAGTCATTAGAATCAAGTGTTGAACAATGCATTTACTAAACTTAGGATAGAACTATAGATTGAGCCTGAAAGAATACCAATAGGGACAGGACAATATGTACAATCACCGCATTACATAAACCTTACAAAGTATGTAAGATTACAATGTCAGAATCCCTTATTCATTCTTGAGTTGTGAATTTTTTTTTTAAATTTTTTTGGTTTTGTAACCACAAATGTATTAGAAACTACAAGAAAAAGTAAATTAGTAAGTGTTATGGGCAACTTACTTGGTGGTAGTCTTGTTCTATTAATGTCCTGCATCATACTTCTCCTTCTTCCTGCATAAGTATTTGAGTTCAGGTGAACTAAGCTTTCAAAATAAAACCCTTCACTGGAGCTGAAGTCTAACTTCCGAGTGTGTCGTTTTTCGAACACTTCCATCTTTAGGGTCATATAAACCTAGAGCACCAGACAGATTACCGCTGTATCGAATCTCCCCACTCTTAAAAGACCACACAAGCTTCACTAAAGAATCCGCAATCAACCCATTGTTAATAACATAGCGTTCAGTCCAAGAATCTTGAACTCCGTGATTCTCCATCACCCATAATTCAGAACGAACATCAGTAACACGAACAAGGACGCATAGTCACCCTTCCAACGCCCCTGGTGTTATAAACTTGTTCTTATTCACCAAAGGTTCTATCAGTAGTTTTATTTGTTTGAACGTCCCCCCACTGATATCTGAAGAGACTACAATATCTGAAGAGCCTCGCACTTTAGCCAACCAATGAAGCTCTCCATTAACAAACACCCCAGGTTTTAGAGTATTATAAAAGTCCACATCTCCAATTCTTCTCTACGAATTTAATCTCAACTAATAGACTTGGACTACCTTACCATAACGAGTCAATAACTTGTAATCATTAGTACTCTTACCATCATACCCAAATGCAACCATGCCAATTTTATTTATACTCTTATCATCAATAGGGTGATTTGGGTATTTGTTTATACTCTTTGGTGTCTGGATTCCAAAGACATAAACCATCGCAAGATCCCAGTAGTTCAACCCATAAATAACACTTTATGGAACTAAATCATTTTCACTGAATAATAAAGATCCCTAGTAGAAGACAACAATGATTTTAACGAAAAATTACTTACGGAACGAAATACGATATCTTTCAAAGACTTAATCTCAAAATCATTCCCTATTAGCATGGGATTAGGTTGTGCTGAAAGCTTAAGGTGTTTTTTAACAAAATCAGGATGAGAAACGAGATGAAGAAGCAAGCATTACAAGCAAAAGTTGATTTCACCGGTATCCTCAACAGAATCTCTAGATAAATCTCTTCGGGAAGAACTGGCGACATTATTTCTCCTTCTTCTTATACAGCTTAGAATTTCCAGTGAACTAGGGTTTATTCGTTCCAGAATTGGGGGTTTTTGTTGTCTACTTTCCAAGATGAAGTCCAGACAAATACGAATAAAATAAGTGTAGTTATGAGTATGAGAAAATGGTCAACGTGATCGTTTAAACGTAAAATTGTTTTAGTTTGACCGATTTTTTATCCCAGAGTCCAGACCAAAAAAAAACTGCCATAAGCCGTTTATTTCCCTCTCTACCAATTTTAGAAGAACGCGCCATTAGGGGATATGGGAATTAATTTGGGGATATGAATTACTTCCCCCAACCCATGGTGTGTGCTAAGGGGTGACTTTTGGGGGCGAAAATACTAAAACACCCTTCCCTCAAAATAAAAATCAAAAACTTAAAATCAAAAGATAAAATCATATTCCCCATTTCCATCTCCACTTCTTATTAATCTTTTTAGGGTTAAAACTTTGAAACCCAAATGTTCCTCATTCTCTTTCAAATTCTAAGTTTTCCCCATTTCCTTTCAAATTCTCCTCTCCTTCTTAGGAAGTGATGAAGAACATGTCGAAATGATAAAGAACATGCAGGAAATGATGAAGACCACGCGGAAGTGATGAAGACCACGCGGAAGTGATGAAGAACATGTCGGAAATGATGAAGATCACGCCGGAAGTGATGAAGACCATCTTAGGATTTGATGTAATTCAATGCCGGAACTAAATTCCGGCATGCTCGATATAAATCTATTAATGCCGGTAGTTAAATGAAAAAAAAAATCAATTTTCTGAATACTTTTCATCATGTGCCGGCATAGAAATTTAGGATGAAGACCACACAGGAAGTGAGTTAGGCATGGTTATTTAGGATGAAGACCACCCAGGAAGTCTTGAAGAACATGTCGGAAATGATGAAGACCACATAGGAAGTGATGAAATTCAATGCCGGAACTAAATGCCGGCATGCTCGATATAAATCTATCAATGCTTAGGTAGTTAAGTGAAAAAAAAATCAATTTTCTGGATACTTTTCATCATGTTCCGGCATAGAAATTTAAGCAAAAACCATGCCGGAAGTAGTTCCGGCATGCTCGAAAATCAGATAAATGTGCCGGAAGTAGACTGATTAAAACCATATAACTACGCCCCTCGGGGGTGCTACGCCCCCCCGAACCCCCCCGGATAGTGGCAAACAATTTATGAAAATTTCCAGAAAATGCCGGCATGGTTTTTGGTTGAATACCATGCCGGCACCAAGATTTTTCAGCTGCAACAATGGTGGATTCAAAGAAAAAAAATCAAATCTTCAACCTCTTAGCAGCAATTCTCTCATCACAATAATCTTCCATTTTCAAAAAAAAAAATTCCACTCAATTTTTTTTTTCTCTCCTTCTACTCCTCACTCACACAAATTAAAATAAAAACAAACACTAATCTATCCCCCAAATACTTAAGATTTTTACTAATTATTATTAATCACTAATCCTGATTAATGAGGGCTAGATTAGGAATTAAAAAAATACTAAGATAAGGGGTGACCCCGATTTGATATTTGGATCCAATTTTTGTCTTTTTCCTCTATCCCCCAATTAGTTTATATCCCCCAATTAATTCTTCTTTTAGAAGATAAAATATCCATAAATATGAAAACCAGAAACATTATTCTAGACCAAAAATAAAAATCTAAGAGTGAATTTTTCTTAGAGCCAAGTGGAGAATAAAAAAATGGATCCACGGAGAATTGTAGTTAACTCATTACTTATAACCTAAGTCAATATACCTTTTTGACTCGGGCAAAACTATCTTTACGAACATTCACCCATTGATCACACAGTCATACTCGCATCCAATCTCAAAATAACTCCACCACCGCTATTAACTCCACCGATCGCGCTGATTTTGGTGCTACAGAATACCTCCTGCTTATACAAATTATTTATTGGGAACAACTCCTTGCAACGGAATAACACTTTTTATTGATGAAAGAACATCGTTATATTTAAGCAAGCAAACCGAAAGATGAGTTATGGAATAATAATGCTCAACCTCAACCTCGTGAAAGTAGCCGCAAATATTTGAACTCAAGTTTTATTTCCATCTTATAACAATTTTATTGGTTCGGGCGGGCTGGTAGTTTTCCAACATATGCAAGATTAATTATGATTTGAGATTCGACACACAGACTGAGGTTTCATCCAAGATATTCCCATTGTCATATGAAGTATATTTTATTGTATTTTAATGCTAAAGCAATACAGATGATTTAATTTAATTAGTATTGTTTGTTCAGTAAAAGAATTTTACTTCAAACCCGAATTTGATGAAGATGTTGTTATTGATCGAACTATAACCTTTGACTCCACACGAATTGAGATGAGGGGTACCTGCAAAAAATCCTCCGATACTTAAGTTAGCTAGAATTTTTCACATGAATTTTGTGTAGAGAAGATTGCGTACCATAAGAGTTGTGAACCATGTATTTATATGTTTTTGTTTGTGGAAATTGAATTAATGCCGTCTTCACAAATATTCTTATCTATTATATAAATACCCCTAATCCAAAAACAAAAGAAATTCAATAAATTATGTTTCCTTTAATATCCCTCTTAGACTTTACTGTTTACTTTTATTTTTGAGATCTGAAAAAAACGATCGATCTCTCCTATTTTTTATTTCTCGGCATCACCACCACCGCCTCTGGCCTCTGCCATTACAATACCCTTGCAACCGCCACCATCCCCATTTCTGCTACCACCACTACTATCTCTATCCCCACCACCGCAACCACCACAACCATCTCCATATCAGCTATCAACCACATTTAAAATTATAGATAATTTCTTTGTCGGAAATCAATCTCAGATTCAGGTTGTTGATTTGGAGCCGAATTTTAATTAATCTCTAAAAGAATTATCAATCTTGTTTGTTTTAGGTTGTTGATTTTAGAGATTTGAAATCAAAAATCAAATCAGAAACTAAAATTTTCCGATTCGGAGATTTCCAACATGATTTTGCTGTATATTTGTATTGAAAATCAACTTGAGATTATTGATTCATCATAGAAATAGGTATAATATTCCCTTGCTTTAGGTTTTTGAATTTTATTTTCGTGTATATATATTAGATTCATAGCAGTAAATTGGGATTCTTAATATGTTCAATTTAAGTGTTTGGTGAATGTTATTTTTGTGGTGGTTATGGTGGTGGACGTTTGTTGCACTGGAGGTGATGGTGGTGGCTTTTATTGTAGTAGCAAGGGTGATGGTGTGGTTGATATAAAAATAGTTAATATTGGTGTTGTTGTTGTGGAGGTAGTGGTGGGGGATGTTGATGCATTAGTGTTGGTACTTGTTGTTGTGGTGGTGGGTGTTGTTGTGGTGGTGGGTGTTACAGTGGAGGTGATGGTGGTGGATTTTGTTTATTAGTGAGGATGATGGTGTTGTTGCATATGTGGTGGTGGTTGCTGTGTATACAATACAGGCTCAGAAATGTGCTACTGGTAGTTACTATGTCTAATGGCACATACTTTGAAAGCTACCAAGGCAGTGCAGCTACTATCTTGAAATGTTAGAGATGATTTGAACGAGTTTTTTTTCTGCTTATTATTCTTTTTGAGAAATCATAATTTGATAGTTTAGGAATATTTTTATTTTAGGATGGATGAGATGGTTGCTCTTCGTCGGAAGTTATGTATTGGTCACACACGAAACTTGGCGCCAGTATTATCTTCATGGTAGCATGCAGGGAAGTTAAGGCTGATTATAAACCTTTCAAGTGTTATCTTCAACGACAGAGGAAGATAATTAATTCTGGTGTAGAAATTTGTCGATGGCGGAGACACTCGTGGTGCAGGTATGTAAAATATTGTTAGTGTACTATTTTCTTACTTTTTGTTTGTGTCGGTGATGCTCATTTTGTTTGCATATGCCTAAGCCTAATTCATTGATTTCGCTGAGATTTGATTGTACTATTGATTATGTGTAAAGTAAGGAAAATTGGTGTATGCATAAAGAGCTCATGTTGCTTTTGAAGCCTAATTGTAACTTGATGTGTAGTGGTTAAAGCACTGAAGCAATGAGATTGCAGTTGCAATTTATGGTTCTACTTCTTAAGTTCAGGGTACAAAGGAGGCTTTGGCTCTTATTAATTTACTTTGCGTTGGATTTACTCTCTGTTCTAGGTCAACAACAAATATTTGTGTATCAACAATAGAAATTGAGCTTAGTTTAGGAAGTCAACAACCAATTTGTATCAACAATGGAAAAATGGAATCAACAACCAATATTTGTGTATCAATAATAGAAATTGATCTTAGTGTAAGGAGTCAACAACAAATATTTGTGTATCAACAATAGAAATTGACCTTAGTTTAGGGAGTCAACAACCAATGTTTCTGTATCAACAATGGAAAAATGGAATCAACAACCAAATTTGTGTATCAACAATAGAAATTGATCTTAGTGTAAGGAGTCAACAACAAATATTTGTGTATCAACAATAGAAATTGATCTTAGTTTAGGGAGTCAACAAAAAAATATTTGTGTATCAACAATAAATTTACCCTTTTTGTTTAGGGTTGTAACCATAATTTATAATGGCTTAGGTTAACTTCCTTTGAAAGTTATTCGGAACATTCCAAAATATCCCGTGCACGACTTGGCTGGCAAGTATTCCAAACACTTTTGGAACATTCTTCTAGGATTATGAAATTAGCCAAGGAGAAGGCGTAAATAGTCAAGCCCTAGCAAATGGGTGCAAAAGACCAAGACCAAACAATGGGGTGTTGATAACTCAAGAAGTGGGTCTAAGCTGACAGGGCATAAGTATCCAAAGGCAACACAAAATTGAGCTGAAATATCCCTACGCCTTGGAAAGGCTTAACTCGGCTCGGCTCAACTGGCTGACTCGGCTTGGCTGTGGCTATTCATCCTTTCGTGCAATAAGTGTGGGGCGGAAATAACCTAAGTTGTATGGTAACTAAATAGCCGCTAAGCACAAGATCCCCCAACTCTAGCCGGTCGGAGTTTGGTTCGTCCGTTAGACATGGCCGCGTGCGTTGCGGTTGCTGATGTCATGCAAATGCAGGAAGACGAAATATACTGACGGCGATAAGGAATATTTTGACGACGTTACAGATCCAACGAATATGTTGACGGTGTTATGATAATAACGGAAAACCCTGATCGCGTTATAAAGTTAACGGTGTATGATGTCCACTTAACAGAATATGTTAACGGCTGTTGATGGTGGTTTTTAAACAAGGGGTAAAATCGTAAAACCCCATGACCTAGGGTTACCCGCAACACATTAACTAAGAGCATTTAACTCAGGTGTAAATAATTAATAGGGGTATTTTTTCAAAATACCGCATTAGGTTTTCGACACGGAACCCTAATTCCAAAACCAAGCCGCACCTCGCGCACCATGGCAACAATGCCAAACCAAGCCACACCTCGCGCACCATGGCAACAATGCCAAACCAAGCCGCATACTGCGCACCATGGCAACAATGCCAAACCAAGCCGCGTACTGCGCACCATGGCAACAATGCCAAACCAAGCCGCATACTGCGCACCATGGCAACAATGCCAAACCAAGCCGCATCTTTGCGCACCATGGCAACAATGCCAAACCAAGCCGCACCCCGCGCACCATGGAAATAATGCCAAACCAAGCCGCATATCTGCGCACCATGGCAACAATGCCAAACCAAGCCGCATACTGCGCATCATGGCAACAATGCCAAACCAAGCCGCATACTGCGCACCATGGCAACAATGCCAAATCAAGCCGCTATGCCATTGGCACATGCCAAATATAGCTCCCTAGGCTTGCAAGACTTGCAACTAGGTCAACATGGCGCGACGTGCCATTGGCACATGCCAACACGTGCCGCAAGCCATATTTCCAAGCCGCTATGCCTTTGGCCCACGCCAAATATAGCGCCCTAGGTTTGCAAGACTTGCAACTAGGTCAACATGGCCGCACGTGCCATTGGCACATGCCAACACGCGTCCGCAAGCCATATTTCCAAGCCGCTATGCCTTTGGCCCACGCCAAATATAGCGCCCTAGGTTTGCAAGACTTGCAACAAGGTCAACATGGCCGCACGTGCCATTGGCACATGCCAACACGTGCCACAAGCCATATTTCCAAGCCGCTATGCCTTTGGCCCACGCCAAATATAGCGCCTTAGGTTTGCAAGACTTGCAACTAGGTCAACATGGCCGCACGTGCCATTGGCACATGCCAACACGTACCGCAAGCCATATTTCCAAGCCGCTATGCCTTTGGCCCACGCCAAATATAGTGCCCTAGGTTTGCAAGACTTGCAACTAGGTCAACATGGCCGCACGTGCCATTGGCACATGCCAACACGTGCCGCAAGCCATATTTCCAAGCCGCTATGCCTCGGCCAACGCCAAATATAGCGCCCTAGGTTTGCAAAACTTGCAACTAGGTCAACATGGCCGCACGTGCCATTGGCACATGCCAACACGTGCCGCAAGCCATATTTCTAAGCCGCTATGCCTTTGGCCCACGCCAAATATAGCGCCCCTAGGCTTGCAAGACTTGCAACTAGGTCAACATGGATGCACGTGCCATTGGCACATGCCAACACGTGTCGCAAGCCATACTTCCAAGCCGCTATATCTTTGGCCCATGCCAAACATAGCGCCCTAGGCTTGCAAGACTTGCAACTAGGTCAACATGGCCGCACGAGCCATTGGCACATGCCAAACACACACGCTGGTAACCTAACTTGCAAACCGTGCAAACCTACCACCAAGGCATTCCGCACATGCCATTGGCACATGCCAAACACACACGCTGGTAACCTAACTTGCAAACCGTGCAACCTACCACCAAGGCATTTGGCACATGCCACACACGCCACTAGCAGCGCCACTTGCACTCAAGATGCAACCAACACTCGAGACATCGACACAAATTGGGGGATGCTTCTTTAGGGTTTTGGTTTGGCGGTCACAGCATGCAGCGTACACTACGCTCACATTAAGAAAGCGTAAAAAGGAATAAAGCTGTCAAACAAAAGAGGAAATAATGGTGAAAAACGTTTTCGCCCATTAAACCATGCGGTTACCACCTCCTCCCATTATTTCACCCTTTACTCTTTTCCTTCATGAGGCCAGGGTACGTTTCAATCTCGACTTGTATAAATAGGTCTTACCTATTTCCACCAGACAACAATTCTCGGTCAGGAGAAAAATACCACACTCTCAGAAAGGCAACTTTGAAAGCTCTCCCAAAAGCTTCCATCTCTTGCAAGCTTCCTAAGCTTTCACTTTCTGATACAAGTCGAGATACTACTCTCCCGTAAGTATTCTGGCCTCAACACCTTTCTCTCGCTTCCCTCCCCAAATCAACCCTTCTCCTCCACTTTGTGACCGAAGCAAGTCTGGAACGGCCATTTCTTGGTTTAGGTAGGACTTGTACTGGATTGATCTCTCGAATCTATAAAGTGCTCACGTGCAGCACATTTGTTTAGGGTTTGAATCAGTTTCTCACTCACCTACCGCATTTACCGAAATCGGCAGAAACGATTTTTACCCATAAAGATTCAACCCCAACCAATACCTCCTCAAGAGAAGAAGATCGATCTCCACCGATTCTGAAGTCCTTTTCCAAAAAGTTAAAGGCACGGCCGTCTCTGGAAGATCTAATCATACGCTGCAAGAAATGGAAAACTAAAAAAAGTTCCATCCTGTTTATACACATATAAAAAGAGGATGGCGTGAACAAAGGAGAAGAAGAAAACGCACCGGCAAAGCAAAGGAAAAGGGGAATCAACAGGAAAAGCGGAATCAACAGGAAAACGCACCGGCGTAAACAAGGGAGACGACACATTCGCGTTGGGTATGAATACGGAACCTTAAAAAAGGAAAGGGAGCAATGAAAGACATAATGCTTCCAGATTTTTTGGCATGGATGATGCCCTAATGGAAGCCGCACGTGAAGGAAAGCAAGATAAGGAAACTTTGCTATCGGAAGAAACTCCCTCCTTGTTTACATCGGTCACGCCCGCAAGCATGCACAGCTTCCACATTGCGCCGGCTCCACCAGCCAGCACACGCAATTTCCCAGGTCACGCCCGCAAGCACGCACAGCTTCCACATTGCGCCGGCCCCACCAGCCAGCACACGCAATTTCCCAGGTCACACCCGGAAGCACGCACAGCTTCCACATTGCGCCGGCCCCACCATCCAGCACACGCAATTTCCCAGGTCACGCCCGCAAGCACGCACAGCTTCCACATCGCGCCGGTCTCACCAGCTAGCACACTCAGTTTCCCAACTCACGCCAACTTCCCAACGTCGCCCAAGCTGCACTGGCCCCACCAATTGTGCCAGCCTCCCGATTTGAGCAAAACTCCCGGAGAGGCAAGGATTACAAATCCTATTTATAAAAGGTCGAGACAAGCCCTCAATTCTCTTTACGGTTTGTTGTTGATAGTCTGTCACCATCTTATGCTTACCTCCAACAAAGCCCTCTAGAGCTAGCAGGGGACTTAATGTTGATAGTGGTTTTTAAACAAGGGGTAAAATCGTAAAACCCCATGACCTAGTGTTACCCGCAACACATTAACTAAGAGCATTTAACTCGGGTGTTAATAGGGGTATTTTTTCAAAATACCCAGATTAGGTTTTCGAACCACGTAACCCTAATTCCAAAACCAAGCCACACCCTGCGCACCATGGCAGCAATGCCAAACCAAGCCGCACCTCGCGCACCATGGCAACAATGCCAAACCAAGCCGCATACTGCGCGCCATGGCAACAATGCCAAACCAAGCCGCACCTCCCCGCGCACCATGGCAACAATGCCAAACCAAGCCGCATCCGCGCACCATGGCAACAATACCAAACCAAGCCGCACCTACGCACCATGGCAAAAATGCCAAACCAAGCCGCACCTGCGCACCATGGCAACAATGCCAAACCAAGCAAAGATATCTGCGCACCATGGCAACAATGCCAAACCAAGCCGCACTGCGTACCATGGCAACAATGCCAAACCAAGCCGCATACTGCGCACCATGGCAACAATGCGAAACCAAGCCGCATCTGCGTACCATGGCAACAATGCCAAACCAAGCCGCATACTGCGCACCATGGCAACAATGCCAAATCAAGCCGCTATGCCATTGGCACATGCCAAATATAGCGCCCTAGGCTTGCAAGACTTGCAACTAGGTCAACATGGCCGCACGTGCCATTGGCACATGCCAACACGTGCCGCAAGCCATATTTCCAAGCCGCTATACCTTTGGCCCACGCCAAATATAGCGCCATAGGTTTGCAAGACTTGCAACTAGGTCAACATGGCCGCACGTGCCATTGGCACATGCAAACACGTACCGCAAGCCATATTTCCAAGCCGTTATGCCTTTGGCCCACGCCAAATATAGCGCCCTAGGTTTGCAAGACTTGCAACTAGGTCAACATGGCCGCACGTACCATTGGCACATGCCAACACGTGCCGCAAGCCATATTTCCAAGCCGCTATGCCTTTGGCCCACGCTAAATATAGCGCCCTAGGTTTGCAAGACTTGCAACTAGGTCAACATGGCCGCACATGCCATTGGCACATGCAAACACGTACCGCAAGCCATATTTCCAAGCCGCTATGCCTTTGGCCCACGCCAAATATAGCGTCCTAGGTTTGCAAGACTTGCAACTAGGTCAACATGGCCGCACGTGCCATTGGCACATGCCAACACGTGCCGCAAGCCATATTTCCAAGCCGCTATGCCTCTGGCCCACGCCAAATATAGCGCCCTAGGTTTGCAAGACTTGCAACTAGGTCAACATGGCCGCACGTGCCATTGGCACATGCCAACACGTGCCGCAAGCCATATTTCTATGCCGCTATGCCTTTTGCCCACGCCAATTATAGCGCCCAAGGCTTGCAAGACTTGCAACTAGGTCAACATGACTGCACGTGCCATTGGCACATGACAACACGTGTCGCAAGCCATACTTCCAAGCCGCTATGCCTTTGGCCCATGCCAAACATAGCGCCCTAGGCTTGCAAGACTTGCAACTAGGTCAACATGGCCGCACGAGCCATTGGCACATGCCAAACACACACGCTGGTAACCTAACTTGCAAACCGTGCAAACCTACCACCAAGGCATTCCGCACATGCCATTGGAACATGCCAAACACACACGCTGGTAACCTAACTTGCAAACCGTGCAACCTACCACCAAGGCATTCCGCACATGCCATTGGCACATGCCACACACGCCACTAGCAGCGCCACTTGCACTCAAGATGCAACCAACACTCGAGACATCTACACAAACTTGGGGATGCTTCTTTAGGGTTTTGGTTTGGCGGTCCAAAGACATGCGGCGTACACTACGCTCACATTAAGAAAGCGTGAAAAGGAATAAAGCGGTCAAATAAAAGAGGAAATAATGGTGAAAAACGTTTTCGCCCATTAAACCATGCGGTTACCACCTCCTCCCATTATTTCACCCTTTACTCTCTTCCTTCATGAGGCCAGGTGCGTTTCAATCTCGACTTGTATAAATAGGTCTTACCTATTTCCACCGGACAACAAGTCTCGGTCGGGAGAAAAAATACCACACTCTCGGAAAGGCAACTTTGCAAGCTCTCCCAAAGCTTCCATCTCTTGCAAGCTTCCTAAGCTTTCACTTTCGATACAAGTCGAGATACTACTCTCCCGTGAATTATTCTGGCCTCAACACCTTTCTCTGCTTCCCTCCCCAAATCAACCCTTCTCCTCCACTTTGTGACCGAAGCAAGTTTGGAACGGCCATTTCTTGGTTTAGGCCGGACTTGTACAGATTGATCTCTCGAATCTATAAAGTGCTCACGTGCAGCACATTTGTTTAGGGTTTGAATCAGTTTCTCACTCACCTACCGCATTTACCGAAATCGGCAGAAACGATTTTTACCCATAAACAACGGCATTAAGACAATGACCGATTATTCTCCAATGGTGGTTGGACTATACGCCGACGTGGTGCCCGCCTTTGCTGGCGTGGCGTCACACTGCTACCGCCACATCTCCTTGCCTCGACCGGTCCGTTGTATTTCCCCACCGTTTCGGATGTCTCCACTTCGGTATTTATGTGTAGGGCTTTGCAAGGCCCAATCAGCCATACTCGGCTAGAGGAGCATATTAGGCCCTAATATATTGCGTACCTACCAGTAGAGTCCTTAACATCTACCATCATGCAATGGTGAAAATTCTCAAGCCGTTTTACATGGTTGCCGGCTGTATAGGGCACGCTGCCCTTGGCCTTCATCAAATTTTTGAAGTATATATATCTTAATTAAAGCGAAGAAAGCCACATTGGAGATGTTGCCAAGGGATGGGGGCCTTATATTACAATGGGTGTATATTTTGTGACTTTATGTATAGTTTTTGTGTCAGGAACCTTTGTTGTTGTTGATTTTAACTTAAGTACTGCATTCATCTTTGAATGAATTCCGTTGGTGTTATGCGATACATTAAAGTTTCACATGTCCCAAAAGTTTGCGTCCAACCCCAATCGGAAACAGAGCCAGAGTTTTAAAATAATTTTATCCCCTGCCGAATATTCAAAAAGGTACTAGTACATGTATAGGATTGGAAGACTAAAAAGGTACTAATATGGGTCACATCCCTCCCTAATAAACACTCCGAAGACATACCCATTTTGGGACAATAAAAAGCCCTTACCCATTTTCGGGCAAAAAGTCTTAGCAGCTAACTATCAATTTCTTGCAAAGAACAGAGCCAGCCAGAGTTTTAGAATTTACCTTTTTATAAGAAGAAGATGTATTTGGTTTTGATTTGACTGTGTAAGGGCTAGAGAAGTCTGACATTTGCATGTTTTGATTTTATCTTGCAAGAATATCTGTTTTCTTGTCTCTCACTCTTTTCTTTTTGTTTGTTTGTACTTTCTTATGAGAGAATACAAAGCATTTTCGTATGAGGAAACAATTAATGACTATAATTATGGGAATAATACTTGTGTAACAATAATTCACATCTGACTGAGTTCTCTTTTCAAGCACTTTGTTTATTTCGCACATGCTTGAATTGGATTCTTTTAACAACACCAAATTTGATAATAATAGAAGAAAAAAATCTTAAAATAAAAATTTAATATCCTTGTTTGTACTCATTACGTAGATAATTTAAAGAGCTTTCCAAATATATTAATTTTACAAAAATCCCATGTGTATTTTTAAAGATATCTAAGTTTTAATTTTTTGATCTATTTTTAAAACAATGGCATTCTTGTAAATATGAAAAGGCTTCACCAAACAATTACCTCTTTCTTTATATTAGTAAGATGATCTATTTGGTGAATCTCAATCTTTCACTTTGGCTTTGGCGATATACGACGTACCACGTACAACTGGCTCGGTAATTGGATCATGCAACTATCTAATGCTCAACTATCTAATGGACGAGTAAAAATTAGTATCAGTGAAATAGACAAAAAAAAAATTAGGAAATTTGAAATTGGATTCATCCTGGCTTAAACTTAAAAAAAGAGGGAGGATGAAACTAGAGGCATCCTGATATAAATTAAAAATAAGAAAAAAAATTTGAAAATTGGTAGGATGAAAATATTTTTATATTGACTATTTTTATATTCACAAAATTGGTTAAAAAGACCAAAATCAATAATTTCTGGGTGAAAAAATTATTTAGATTTTGATACTGTTTAAATGGACAGAGGGTGAAAATGTATGACAGAGCCCCACTCCATAATGGAAATTAAAAGGAAACTTCTACGGAGTCGGACAAACTATGCTACGCTTCTGAGAACTTCCTTTATGGAATGCATCAGAATTCCTATTGACATATTTGAGACACAATTTCACCTTGATTAAGCCTAGCCAAGGGCAAAATTGATGATGTGGCCAAAAGAGCCCATAGACTCTTTGTGCGAATAGGAAACTTATTGCCTTCCATTGATACATACATTCAAAAAAGAAAAGTAAAAAAAAAAATCCACGAGTGAAATTAAAAGGGATTCGTTTGAATTCCTATCGACATTTGACATATAATTTCACGACCTTGATTAAGCTTGACATGACATTTTTTCCCCACATTCATATATATACATCTTGACTAATGCAAATGCGATTAGCTAGGTGAAGCATTTGTCCATTGTATTTAGACTTTTTGAAACTTAAACTCGATAATGGCTACTATATATTGTCACATTGTGGAAACTTTTGTCTTATTACATGGTAGTGGAGGTATGGATCCGGTACACTCTTTAACTTTTACCCTCGTGCAATGGTGAAAATTCTCAAGCCATTTTACATGGTTGCCGGCTAATTGAATAGGGCATGCAGCCTTGACAATGGCCATCATTAAATTTTAATTGTATGAGTCCCTTACAATGACATGAAACGAGAAAGTAAATATGAACATAATGAACTTAAAGTTACCAGTGACCGGCCCATATTTTGTGCTCTTATTGGTTAGTGACCTAAAATTTGTTAAGTGACTCAATCGGCCATTATGATCCAAAATTTGTGCATGTGACACAAAATTAACACAGCCCTTAGAAGCAATATCTTGACCTTAGAAGCAATACGTGACTCAAATAATATTTTGTTTCGTCCCGGTAGTTGGCCATACAGTTTATAGTTGTACCATCATCCTCAAAATGTTCAAATAAAATGACAATTTCAAAGAGCACATTAAAATGTTGACATGCATAAGCATCTTGTAACTACTGAAATCCAGTAGTACACCCAAAAGGAAGGTTTACCAAGATCTAAGATATGTTAAGCAGTATAAACTAGAAAGTCTTTATTTACGAATCAACCAAGGGAACAAAATACAAGTTCTTGAATACAAGGAAAGCCTAATCTCACTCTCTAAGATAAGCTCTCCACTCTCTCCAAAATCCCCCTCCAAATACATTGCCCAAGGACCTCTATTTATAGGCCAACTAACCCTAATGGGGCACGGCTCATTTTACTTCGTCACGTTCTCGCGGAACTGCTTTATACTTCGCCTGGACCCTTCTCCATAAAGTTTTTCCCCTTCTTTCGCTACCTCCACATGGGCTTGTCGGGACAACTGTCTCTTTTCTTGCCCGATAATTTACTTACTTCGCAAGTTATCTTTTTAGCGAAGTTAGCTTATTTCGCCCATCCCTACTTCGTGGTTGGTATCTTGCAGGGTACTCCATGGATCCTTCGTAGCTTATATTCTCCTAGCGGGTTACTTCGTCATGAGATATTATCTCGCTTATGGCTTTTACTTCGCCAATTAGTCAGTAATGGTGACTCTGACTTGATTTGACAAGTCACTGACGAAGATTTTCGGGGCCCGATACAAGATCTTTTGGCCGGATTCTCGCGTCTTCCCTATGTCCACGTGGGGGTTCGTATTTCGGTATCTATATTTTTGCTTTTCTTATTCTACTCGATCGTGGTGAGAGGGAAATAAGAACCGTCTGAAGTTAGATAACGCCACTCCTCTCCATTACTGGTCTCCACGTGGTCCCTTTAATCGAGTAACCGCTGATCACCGGTTCATATTCTTCGATCATGGGTATCCTGGTTTGACCAGTCATCTCTATAAATACCCCATTTTTTAGACTTTTAAAACTTTACCTTCTTCTCTCCTCTTTTACGCCTTACCGTAAGTTTAGGTCTTGTTTCATTCCCCTTCAATGGCTTCCAAGAAAGTCCCAAGTCCTACTACATCTACGACTTATGAGGAATTTAAAGTCGAACTTGAGAAGTTAGGCATCTCTCTATCTCGTGATTGGTTCCACCATTTCTCCTCGATTACGCAACCAAATCCATGGAACTAAACTACCGATGGATTCAGATGGGAATTTGGACTTCTACGAAGATGTTGATCACCGTCGGTCAACTAAAAACGAGTCTTACTTTTCCCCTGTATGATCCAAAGAACCCTCTTTTTTTATGAAATCCTAGTTAAGATTCAGCGAGGTGTTTATCAATTATGCGGGAACACTATTCGTCTTGCTAATGAGTTCTTCAGAATGTCTAATGGCGATCCTTCCCAGATTCCACTCTTGGTGCAAGATTTCGTTCATGCGGATTATAACATTGATTATTTCTACGCGAATTATGTTGGCAAGGATATGACCACGAGGGCCTATCAGGAGTGGGGCGTCAAGCTTTCTCGCAAATCTTTGGCGGACCAGTCTAAGGCCTTTCTTTTGGATGTTGATCCTCCTGGCAAGAAACGAAAGAGAAATCTTCGTCTTTCTAATGATGAGGATTGGATGATGTTTTCTTTTTGTAGCCGAGGGTCCTCTGGTGTGGAGTTTCGACGAGAACGGCGCCGCTCGCACTGGTCCTCTCCCTGAGAATACCCATCGCGCAACGTATGATCCGGGTCGACTTCGCTGGCCTAAGATGCGTAACAAGGTCAGTCTGATTTTCCTTTGGCTTCCTTGCCTTTTACTTATTTCGTCCCCTAACATCTTTGTTCCTATTTCAGTATCCGCTTCCCCCGCCCGGTATGTTGAAGGAACGCTCTAGAAAACCCCGTTTCCAACTACCCTTTTCACGATGTAAGCGGCTTCCCATGTAGGTTACATCTTTCCTCTAGATCCCTTATGGTACGGGGGAATTTCTCGCAGCACGAGCTCTCCCGGCACGAAACTTCACGGCTTTACCCTTTTGTTGTATTCCCTTGACAGCCTTTGATGGTAATTTGTCATATGTTGTAGTGCAATTTCTTTGTTTTCCTCAAGGTCGTCTAACTTTGCTAGAATCAAATCCGAGTTTAGCCCTTTCTCCCATGCTTCTCTTCTCGTGGTTAGAAGGATGACTTCGGCGTTGCCCGCCTCAACTCCGTATGTCAAACAAAAGGGTGACATTCCCGTTGCATCTCGCCTGGTGGTTCTATATGACAATAATACGTTCGGAATTTGTTCACACCATCCCTTATGATGACCTTCCAGCTTTTTCTTCAATGTGGTTGCTAGTTTTTTGTTTGTGGCCTCCGCTTGCCCGTTGCTCTGTGGATATAACGGAGTCGACTTTCCGGATTGAATTTTAAATGCATTGAATAGCATTCTTACATTCTCCACTTCGAATTGCTTTCCATTGTTTGAAACGATCAAGACTGGTATGCCAAATCTACAAATAATGTGCTCAAGAATAAAGTCGTACACATCACTATCTCGCGTGTACTGCAAGGCTTTGGCTTCAGCCCATTTCGTGAAATAATGTGTTGCTACTATCAGATATCTCCTTTGCTTTGTCCTAGTTACAAACGGTCCCACGATGCGAAGGGCCACACACTCAACACAGAGTTTAAACTCGTGGATGGTGCATGTATCCTTTTCCCAAATCTATGACATGCTTCACACCTCATGGAGATATCTTTCGCGTCTTTGTGCTTGTACGGCCAAAAGTACCCTTGTGTCCTGGTTTTGAGAGCTAGTGACCTGGTTCCGCTATGGTTACTAGCGTACCCATAGTGAATTGATTTCATGATCTCTATCCCTTCTTTCTGCGATAAGTACCTCATCATCGGACCCAAATACGATCTTCTATACATGATTCGTTCTCATACCTCGTAATTCGTGGACTTACTTTTAATTTTATTTGCCTCTTGCCTATCTCGCGGGAGATATCCTTTTATCAAATATTTATAGATGGGGGCTCGCCAATCATCATTGCTTATCTCCATATCTTCTTCTTCTATGATCCTCACCTTGGGCTCCCTTTCCTCCCTACTTACTGAGGGTAGCATTAACCTCTCAATCATGATATGCCGAATTTTTGGATCCTCAATCATTGAGGATATAAAATAAAGGGCATCCACATGTCTGTTATTGTCTCGGCCTATGTTTCTCCAAATAATGCTTCGTATCTTTACTAAATATTCTTTCACAAGTTGTTGATACCTCTGCATCACCGGATCAACTGCATTCTACCTTCCTTCGATTTGACGAACCACTAACTGCCAGTCACTGGTAATTCGTACTTCATCTAGCCCCATTTCTATCGCAATCCTTAAAGCTTGTATCACTGCTTCGTACTCAGTCTCGTTATTAGTTGCTTTGTACTCCAACCGAAAGCAGAACACTATCCTGGTCCCCGTGGGCGAAGTGAATATTATCCCTACACATCCTCCACAACTGTTTGAGGCTCTGTCGACGAATATTTCCCACCTCCTGGGATGATTCTCCTGCAGCAAATCCTTAGGGTATGTCCGACTCTCATCTACATCGATCATCTCATCTACGCCTTCGTCTTCTTCCGAGGGAAATTCAGCGAGAAACTCTGCAATTATGTGTGACTTCGCGGAAGTCTGTACTTAATATTTTAACCCAAACTGGTCAATCTGGGCATTCCATCTTTCTACTCTCCCAACTCTCTTCGAGTTTTTCAAGACTGACTCTATGGGGATTCTTGTAAGGACCTAAATCTTGTGAGTTTTTAAAGACTGACTCTAGTATCAATTTCTCGATCTTTGGATAATTCCTCTCAACGAAATTGAAGGTTTTGCTGACGTAAAAGATGGGCTTTTCTATTCCCTCGTCTTTTCGAAGTAGAACTGCACTAAGAGCATTTGATGTTGCCGCAAGACAAAGCAACAGCTCCTCCCCGGGTTTTGGTTTCTACAAGATTGACAATTTAATAAGGTGCTCCTTTATGCCCTTTAACGCCTCCTCACAGTCTTGAGTCCACGCAAACTTTGCCCCCTTATTCAAAATGTCAAAGAAGTGATTGCATTTGTCCGATGACCGCGAGATAAACCTTCCCAACGCTACCAACTATCCATTTAACTTATGCACATCCTTGATGGTGGCAGGTGAGGGAATTTCTAATATGGCTTGGACCTTTGCTGGATCAACCCCAAAGATGCATTTTATTGGATTTACCTTCATTTTGTATTTCCTCATCTGTTCGAAGATTTCTATCAAATCTTATAGAAAATCCCCTGAATCCTTTGTTTTAACAAGCATGTCATCTACATAAACTTCCAACTTCGTGTGTACCCATTTTTGGAATATCTTCTCCACCATCCGTTGGTAAGTTGCTCCTGCGTTTTTAATCCAAACAACATTCTTGTGTAGCAATACAGTCCTCTGGGGGCGAAAAAAGCCGTTTGTTCCTGATCTTCCTCAGCCAACGGTATTTGATTGTATCCACAGTACCCATCCATGGATGACAACCTTTTGTATCCAGATGCCGATTCTACCATCTGAGGGATGTTTGGCAAGGGAAAACTATCTTTGGGGCATGCGGTATTCAGGTCGCTAAAACCAATGCATATTCTTATATCATTGTTCTTCTTGTGCACGATCACCATGTTCGCAATCCAATCTGGATATTTTGCCGGCCTTATGATTCCTGCATCCATCATCTTTTGAAGTTCCTTATCAATCTTCTCATGATAAGTCGTTGCGATCTTCCTTATTCGTTGTCTTATCGGTTTGATTGTCGGATCCAGCTTTAGTCTATGACATGCCACTCGTGGATCAATTCCCGGCATTTCCTCCATGCTCCACGCAAATATGTCACCATATAATTTTAGAAACTCAACTATCCTTGCTTCTTCTTCTTCCTCCATTTTCGTCCCAATTTTTAGGATCTTGGGTTCATCGTCACTCCCCACGTTTATATCGTTTGTTGGTTCCACCGCGGCAAAGTTCAAGACCGGCTATCCTAGTGGTGTTGGCTCCTTTACTGGTTTCACAATCTCTCCCTCCTCTTCGGATATCTCGCTGGGTATTGCCCATCCTTCTTTAGCTCTTGCCATGTATACCCTTAGCTCGTCTTCCTTTTTCAACTCAAGCATTTTCTTCTTTCGTTCCTTCTTTCTTTTCAATCTTCCTTCGTAATTCTCAATATCCTTCTCGTCATATTCTTCTGCGTCTTTGATATTTCCGCGTATTTCTCCGATCCCACTGGGCATGGGAAACCGCAAAAATTGGTGGTAGGTTGATGCGACTCCTTTTATCCCATGGATCGATGGTCTGCCCATGAGGGCGTTATAAGGTGACTCCACGTCCACCACGTAAACGGTAACCATTGTTTCTAATTCCCCTGCGAAGATCCTCACATGTATCTCTCATTTTGGTTTCGTCGCCACCCCATTGAACCCATACAATGTATATGCCGAAGGTATCATGTCTACCAAGACCTTGTCCACAGTCCGTGCTCTTCCTTTACTACATAGGCTTTCTTATTCTAGCGAGTGTTTACAAAGGGTTAAGGTGATGGCCAATGAATCCATATGTTGAATTCATCCTTCTGGTGCATCGTGTGCTGAAAATGATATGTCTCTTTTTTGCTACTCTTCTAACGGTTCTTTCTTTTCCACTGGCAATATCTCGTTCCCTTCATCGTCCACCTTGTATATCCTTGAGAGAACGTTATCCTGGAAGTTGAATAAATATTCCTTCGAATGTACTACAAAATTGCAGCCAAATGACTTCCTTCCCTGGTCCGCTTTGCCTTGGTGTTGTTCTGCCAAGTCCCCATAATAATGCCGCGGTGGTGGTGGTGGTTCCTGGTCCTCTACATAATGTGCGAGCTTCCCCTGTTCAATGAAGCAAAGTATGATCTTCCTAACACTCCTGGAATTGTTTGTATGGTGTACGTGAAAGCAGTGATATCTACAGAACTTATGATTCTTATTCCCAGGAGTTGGTTTTCTTCCCAAATTAGGTGGCGCCGGGACCTCCTCAATCAGTACCACTTCCTCCCATATTCTTTCCACGGTCGTGTTAAGTTTTGGGAGTTCTAACTCTGTCCATGCATCTACCCCCTGCTTCGTTGGATTTATGTTCTTCGGCTGGTGTCCTTCGGCTTTATCACTTCGCGGCTTTCGATCCTTTCGTAATGACCTTTTCTTCTTTCGGTCAGCCCGCCTCAGCTCTCCTCCTGGCGTTGTTTTCATCTCTGCACGAATCATAGTGGTCAGCATGACCTTCTCCTCCATCCGTTGCAACTTATCTTGCGTTTGCGAAGTTCCCATCTAGATTCTCAATCTTCGTAGCTTGTGTAAGATTTCGTGGTCCATGATCCCTCTTACTGATTCGTAAATGTCTCTTTCTCGCTCCTTGCATTTGCTTTAATCCTCATGCCTCCTTCCTTTTTGTATCTTAGCTTATGATTCTCATCTCTCACCTCCTTTGCAGCCTCTTTAGGTCTCTTTCCAGGTCATATCCTTAAGCAACCTTCTCGTCTGCATTCCTCGTTCATCTTCTTCCTCATAATCTTTGCAAGGACCTTCCCTCCGATATAGGGTCCTTTTCCGAGACGTAGCTGTCATCGTTTCTGAATTAGCGATCTCTTCTTGCGAGATTCCAACCTCCATTTTGCTGCCACGTTCGTATTCTTCTCGTTTCACCTGGCTGCCTCGTTTTTCCGTTCCCGCTTTCCTTTCCGACTGGGACTTCACTCTCCTCTTCTCTCGACGGAATGTCTTACTCGGTTCTTTCAATATCATGCCCTTATCACCACCGTTCTTCTCCACCTCTTCTTGATTCGTTTCCCCTTCCGTAATAGCCCCGACTTTCACGATTCGGACAGGTTCCATCATGGATTCATCTTCTATGCTCGGCTCGCCTTTTCGTTGCCGTATGACTTCCCGTCTTTCATCAGTTACGGACGCCTCTCCTTTCTCTCCTTGCTTCCGGGCCTCCAACCGCTTGCTCCTTCTCATCACCGTTAGGGGTTTCACTCGTCTCGCCTTTCCTGCCATCGTTCAATCCTTGCTAAATCTGATATTCTGTCTGCCGCCTGACCAACTTTCTCTTCCGGATCTTAGATGTCAGACACAAATAAGTCACCAAATCTACAAAACTTTTCTACACAAAAACAATTCGCCTGGATTTCAAGTTATTACGATCTCAAAATGGTTTTACTTTCTCTCAAACTATTAGACGAGGATGAATCCCTAATCTAATTTCCCTGTTTCTGGACGCAAAAATGTAACTACTGAAAATCCAGTAGTACACCCAAAAGGAAGGTAACCAAGATCTAATATATGTTAAGCAGTAGAAACCAGAAAGTCTTTATTTACGAATCAACCAAGGGAACAAAATACAAGTTCTTGAATACAGGGAAACCCTAATATCACTCTCTAAGCTAAGCTCTCCCCTCTCTCCAAAATCTTCCCTCCCAATACATTGCCCAAGGACCTCTATTTATAGGCCAACTAACCCTAATGGGGCACAGCTCATTTTACTTCGTCACGTTCTCGCGGAGGTGCTTTATACTTCGCCTGGACCCTTTTCCATAAATTTTCCCCTTCTTTCGCTACCTCCACATGGGCTTGTCGGGACAGCTGTCTCTTTTCTTGCCCGATAATTTACTTACTTCGCAGGTTATCTTTTTAGCCAAGTTAGCTTATTTCGCCCATCCCTACTTCGTGGTTGGTATCTTGCAGGGTACTCCATCGATCCTTCGTAGCTCATATTCTCCTAGCGGGTTACTTCTTCATGAGACATTATCTCGCTTATGGCTTTTACTTCGCCAATTAGTCAGTAATGGTGACTCTGACTTGATTTGACAAGTCACTGAAGAAGATTTTCGGGGCCCGATACAAGATCTTTTGGCCGGATTCTCATGTCTTCTCTATGTCCACGTGGCGGTTCGATTTGGGTATCTACACATCTAAAGATTCTCGTGAACTGTGCATGATTCATCAAGGTTAATATCGACGATGAGATTTTGTAAGAATATTCCAGCAGTGAAATTGGGGTGATTTCAAGTACTTTGTTTCTATGTATTTGGTGAAGCTCAGTCGGTGACTTTAGGTTTAAAATACTATACGTCCGGTACCATCTATACTATTTGGAGACTAAAAAGGTAATACTCAAGAGTCCGTAAGCGTCACATCCCTCCCTAACCAACACACTAGTTTTAGAATAGATGGGTGAGCTTTAATTTGCATTTTTTGTCCATTGTATTTAGACATTTTCAAACTTAATTAAACTCCAGACTGTATAATATTTTGTTTCGTCCTGGTAGTTGAACTTGACCATGCAGTTTATAATTGTACCATCATCCCCAAAATCTTCAATTAAAATGACAATGGCAAAGAGCACATTCAAATGTTTACATGCATAAGCATCTAAAGATTCTCGTGAGCATTACATGATTCAATAGGGTTAATATCAACGATGAAACACCTTATAGACAGAATGAAACACCTTTGCTAAGTAGTTGTGTTTGTCTAATCTAATAAGTAACAACAATGGGTTATTTTTCTAGGACATTTATTTTCTTTCATATCTTGAGTGCACTAGGTGATCTACCTCTTTGGATGCTTAAGATTTACATCCAAAAAGAAAAAAGAAAAAAAAATATGCTACTTTTGTTTCCAAAAAAAAGTCAAAAAGAAAAAGTGAAAGTATCATTTGTCTGAAGTTAATGTGAAACTCTAGCACGCGGAAGTTTCAACCAAATTGTTGTTTGGTTTGTTTTTATTTGAAGTTTGTTTCAACTTCATTAGTTGGACCACCACGCCCAAAAAAATGAAAACTCAAAGGAGACCCAAACAAAAAATTTAGAGGAAGAAAATACATACACTCTACCAGCTCATCATAGTACAATACAACTATGGGTGTTTGACCAAAAATTATCCCAAGTGCATTCATTATCGTGGACAAAACATATACTACTAACTTGCTTGCTTCTCTAGTTTCATGAAAATATGATATCGGAGACTTCTTTGGAGTCGGACAAACTCGAAGCTACACTTGTTTTCTTGTTTGGTCTCTCGAACAAACGAATTGTAACTTCAGATAATTAGTCAAGAGGAAAAAATTAGAAATAAACCGATACGGCATAAAAATGTTGAACTGATTGAAGAATGCATAGAAACTGAATTTTCTTTTCGTTAAAACAATTCTATAGTTTGTTCATGTAACTCCAAGAAGTGGTGAGCTAAAGTATGCAAAATTCCCTTGACAGACTAGGTCATGAGAGGGTACGTTTCGTGTGGGATTTTCGAAGTACTTTCATTATTTATTTTTTTGACGGAAAAAGGTTAAAATTTTAGGAAAAAAGAAGGTACATAAATAAGAGGCACACTAGGTGCACAAAAGTCTAAGCCCTAAGCAAAACCAAGGCATCCCAGAAACCCCATGGGCCATGGCAAAATGCCTCACAACGCATCAAAAAATAAAAACACACGTAGAAACAACGACAAGCTACATAGATGTAGAGACTATCTATTTCTTCTTTTTTGCAGAAGTTCTCTTGACCCTGCCTAGGGTCTCATTTTGCAGCTCTCCTTTCCAACCTAGCTTCGCAAGTGCTCTATCTGCCGCTGTTTTGTTGCTCTTCTGTTTTTCATCAATTTCACTAAAGATGTTTTTAGTTTCATCTTTTTACTCCCCTGGACTACAAGTGAAGTACTTTGGTTATAATACGTATATGTATAAGTAGCATGGATCTGTGGGGTGTCACGCGTTCCTTGTAACCAAAAAAAGAAAACTGATTCTACTGTACTTCATTTCATATCAATTTAAGAGAGATCAACACTGTATGCTGGAAAAAAAAAGGGTTTTAGTTTTCTCTCTCAGATTCAATGTATTCAATTCTTTTAGGCATGTTATGATCTTGTACCAAAGTATATCAATTGTTCCTCCAACTTGTTCTTTCTCTCTTAATTTCTAGAAGATCAAAAAAAAACTGATTCATGTTTCACCAGTTGGGTCAACAAATTTTGTGCAAATGAATTGAAATGAGAGCATTATGGTTTTTGCACATCCTGTTTTGATTTGAGACTAGATATTTAGAAATCGGAGTTTTAATTTGAGACAAAGAAAATCATAAGACAATGGAGTGCATGTAGATCGAGTGTTGATGGTACTAAAACCAGCATTTTTTGTGAAAAACGCTACATTTGTGGTCGCAACCAACATAAGAAGAAGCTACATAAGAAGGAATCAGGAGGAATTCAACAAGATAGTTGTGAGTAATTCGTACTTAGATTTCTCTAATGTATGTATATCTATTTTCTCTTCAATTCACTAATTTTTATGTAGCTGTTTTCGTTGTTTTTTTTGGAATAAAATGTTTGAATGAAGATAACTAATTGAGAAGTTTCGTTTGTTGATTTAACTAGTTGAGAATTTTGAAGTTTCGTAGTTTCATCTGTTGATTTAAGACCTCCAAATGATCAGAAAGTAAGAATCACTGCCATGTCTAACTAATTGAAACTTTTATTTAGCTGTAGGTGGTAGATTTGTCAAAATTGGGGCCAAGAGGAAAAAATTGGGAAGAATATCAGAAAAATAAAGTTATTGACAGGAATTAGGGAACCTAAAATTGTATTTTCAAAATCATACAAAGGAAGAGTAAGAATCGTTGGATTATATAACTGATTGAGAGTTCTCTGTCTATATCAATTCTTCTTAATATAAAGGTGAATGATTTTTCTGACGTGTCGCCACCAGATTTAGTTTCAAGTTTTCTGAATATATAGAATGCCACGTGGAAAATTCAGTTGTCTTCCACGAGATACGTCTGTTGGTTTGTAGGCGAACAGATGCGTGATTTAGCCACAACACGATTTGTTACTACTATAAGATACGTCTTTTCAAAACCAACCGTTGCAAGGATAAACTGTTTGTTTCGTTTACGACAGTTTGTATCGTTTACGACACTTCATTGATTATAAATACATAGAGTTCAAATTGAAGCCAGAGGCGGAAGAAAAAGTACATGCTCTCTGAAAGGTTTGTGTCGCTTTTCCCAGGCAGAAACATCAATCTATATTTGAAGCCAGAGGCGGAAGAAAAAAAAAATCTGCATACTTAAACTATTTTAAGCTATCCATTCACGTTCAAATTGTACATGCTTATGCTTCGGTGCGAACAATACGACACCAACTTTTGGTTCGATCTGTCCGAATACAATTGGAAAGTACAAAATACGAAAAACAGTACAAAATACGAAAAACAGGTAAAATAAATTTATAAAATTTATTTTTTTTGCGCTTTACGTAACGCTAATGGATGTAGGTTTGTGTTGCACAGATGGAGAATCCAGCCAAAGAAGATCACTGAAAATGGAGATACTACATTACATGCAAAAGAACATCTTAACACAACATAGTTCAAAGTACGGTAATGAACCTTTTATAACAATCTGTATCCATCTATATCGGTAATGAACCTTTTATAACAATTTGTATCCATCTATATCCACTGGAAAAATATTTCTACGTGCATAGTATTGATATACATATTTATGAGTTAATATAAAACTACTATTATTCCTGAGAGTTTTTTTTTTTTTTTGGGAAACTAATGCAATCTTCTTTGTCATCTGATCTAAATTCCATCCACGGCATCCAAATGAATAATGAACAAACAATACCGCATCATTGTAGGATGCAATTTCAACTTACAGATCAACCAACGAGGGCATCACCATGAGTATCAAATTTCAAGTGAGTATTGTCAAATAGGGTATTGTCATACCTAAGTTGAATTCAAAGTCTCAAAGAATTTAATTTCTCTTTCATATGTCATTCAGAATTACCTGATGAGAAACAAGCATTTCGGATCGCTAGCCAATGCATAATTCCCCAACCGTGGACCTGCAAAACCAGATTCGCAGTGCACGATTTATAGAAGAAGAGATGTGACCACTGACCACCAAAAAAAAGGTTCATGAAATTGATTTGGAGAACACTTGGATGGTTCAAGGATTTGGATCATAAATATGAAGCTCACGTCAACATTGAGCTTTGCAACAGGACAACATCCGTCAAGTACCTGTTCAATTATGTCAACAAAGGAGGGCGTAAAGCAACTGTTATTATTGAAAAAGAAGATGCAAATTAAGATACAAATGCTACAGGAAATGATTGGAAGAATTATCCGAATGTGCTAGAAAAAAGTAAAGGTTGACAATATAAATACTTATCTTGATTGCCGATTTATTGCTGAATTTAAAGCCTGCTGGAGAATATTTGATTTTGATATACAGTACCGTCGTCGGGTATTAGAAAGACTATCCTTCCGGAAGTTGAAATACTATCCTCCCACCTATCAAACGAAGAAACAATGTTGCTCTAGGAAACAGATGACTTGGAGGAAGTGGTATCAAGAGTTGATATAGATAAAACAAACAAATCATCTGTTTCCAAACAGATAAAACAAAGTGTACCAAATTAATGGAAACAAACAAGAACAATGAAGACACAAGGGAGTTAACATACGTTTACTTCCCAAGAAAACGGATTTGAGATACTAAAGTAAAAACAATAAATGGAAAAGAAGGCAAAACGGCAGCTCCATGTGAAGAATATATTCTCCCAACATAGGCTGCTAACAGAGATGGTTGACATTAACCAATTGCAAAGTAGATGCATATCGATCATAAAAGAGGATGGTGATGGACATATTATCGAGAAAGAAAGTAGTACTTGATTATTTTGTGTATTTGGAAGTACACTTGAGACTATGGGTTTCTGTTTTGATGAATTGAGGCTACACTTAATGGATTCATGGTGTACTTGGGTTCGTTAAGTTTAAGTAGTGGTGGGTAAAGTACTTTCGGCTGTACTTTACAAAATCATTATATGTAATATCTAATATTCATGGTGTAATATTAATTAGATAACTCCCTAATTCACGGCATCTTACACTTTAGACTTGCGATTACTATGTACGGCTAATCAAAGTGTGAAATACACTTCCAATCTTATTTGCGTTAGATACCTTTCTTATAATCCAAAAAAGAAAAGCAGTTTTATGACACTAGCCCGGGCATTCATGCACGGGCCGAAAGGACTTGTATATATATGGAAGACAATGGAGTGCATATAGCGTAGAAGGTATGATTGTTGGTTTATTACTTGAAACTAGTTTTTGAACAAGTTTTCTTGTCCCTGTTTTCATTTTGTTCACAACCTACAATAAAGAAGGAATTTTTGGGGTCTCTCACTTTGTTTTCTTTTTCTTCTTTTTACGCAGTTTCGGATGAAGATTTGAGGATGATGCACCATTGAGTACTAAGCAAAAAACACAAGAATCAATCATCATCACATTATTATGTTTTCAGTCTAGTCATTGATTGTTTCAGATCAAGATTACTCCAGGTTCAGTTTCTAGCTAGCTGTAAGATTGAGAAAGTTATCATTTTCTTCAGCACCCAAGTATTGTAGAATCAAATTATGGTAATCCACATGGGAGAAAGCAGTAGGATTTCCAAAGATAAAAATTGTCACCATTGGGAATTGTTGATGATGGTTCAAGTAAGCTCCTGGATTGTTTCTTGGGAGCATACCCGTTTACGATTAAACCAGGAATTAATGGGTGTGTCCAGCATTCAATCAATGTTTCTGACCACGGGAACTCGAGCAGTTTTTAGAGTAAAGGATTAAAGAGAGCGCGAGATTATTCTAAAATTAACATTGTGCAGATTTAACAGAATTATTTTCAGATTTTCCATCGCATCATCGGAAATTCGTGCCTTTACTCCAGAATTAATCGATAGCATAAACGAAACACTCTGGGCTGCCCAACCAGAACGAGTAGGAGTAACTCATGTACAAGACCCTAAAGCTCCACAAACTAGTCACAGTCTTCACCCAAGTCTAGCTCATTCTAGACAAAGAGGAGAGCATGTGGATCACTCTACTATCCTTATATGGGATGATCCGATAGAGGAACATCACGATGCTAAAAGACGATCGTCGACTTCGGAAATCACATGCACTACCTACGATGTCATCGGAACAGGTAACCGAAATCTTACTTATATATTGTAGTACTTGATATCAATTGAAGATGTTTGATTTTTTTTGTTCCACCATGTGTCTTTGTTGACTTTCTTTGACTATCTGGTCAACTATGATCTACCAATATTGACTTTTGTTTGACTAATCAAATTCAACTTTGACTTTTTTGTTCAGGAAAAACAACAAGCCAAAGTCTGATAAATACAACAAAAAGGACTGGATTGATCTGGTTGATTTGGTCTTCAGAACCAACAGCATTTTAGTCGGTTCTTCTTCGTTAATCGGAGCCACCATGATGGCTATTCTACAACACAGTTTAGATAATCGGGAGAAGTGTGACGCCCAATCTAGTGACGTTCGAAACGTAATAACAGAAGGTGGTGTTTCGTTCATTCTCTTCAGCATATCTACTTTTGTGACTTTCCTTATAAACGTATTTGGAAGAACACTTAAGGTAGGAATTACTATTTAGTCCAATTTTTCATGACCCAGTTAATGGCTAGTCCACCCATGAAAAACATTTACTCGTTAGTCCAATTATTTACTCGTTAGTCCAATTATTTACTCGCTAGTCCAAAAACTTTGTGGAGATTATAAAGTGTGTTTTCTAAATGCCTAAAACACCCTTACAGATCTAATTAGTATCAACACATGCAAATATTACTAGCAATATGTTACTACATACTAGTAGTATCAATATGGTCATACTACATATCAATATGTACTATATTAATAGTAAAAGAATATGTTACTCGTAAATTAAGTAACTACTCTACTATACTAGTAGTAACATGTGTACTAGTAGACTAGTAAACTAGTAGTAACTAGTAATATACTAGTAGTAAACTAGTATACTAGTAGTAGTAGTAACTAGTACTATACTAGTAACATATTAATATGTAATATCAATATATAACATACTACATACTAATATGACACTACATATTAATATGTGGTGGCAATATATAACATACTACATATTAATATGTAGTATCAATATTAATATATAATATCAATATATAATATACTACATACTAATATGACACTACATATTAATATGTAGTGTCAATATATAACATACTACGTATTAATATGTAGTATCAATATATAACATATTGCTACTAGTAACATATGTTACTACATACTACATTTGTTCTATGTATATGTTACTACATACTACATATCAATACTAGTATACTACTAGTTACTAGTATTAATACTAGTATGTTACTACATACTACATTTGTTCTATATATGTAAATACATATTTTACTACATACTACATATTAATACTAGTAACTAGTAGTATACTAGTATATATGTTACTACATATTACATATGTTACTAATAGCATACATAGTGTAAAACACCCTTAGAGATCTAATTAGTATCAAAACATGTAAATATTATTAGTAATATGTTACTACATACTAGTAGTATCAATATGGTCATACTACATATCAATATGTACTATATTAATAGTAAAAAAGAATATGTTACTCTTAAATTAAGTAACTACTCTACTATATTAGTAGTAACATGTGTACTAGTACACTAGTAAACTAGTTTAGTATACTAGTAGTAACTAATACTATACTAGTATACTAGTAGTAACTAATACTATACTAGTATACTAGTAGTAACTAGTAATATACTACATATTAGTATAGTAATATACTACATATTATTAGTAAACTAGTATACTAGTAGTAACTAATACTATACTAGTATACTAATAAACTAGTATACTACTAGTACTAGTAGTAACTAGTAATATAATAGTAGTAAACTAGTATACTAGTATACTACTAGTATACTAGTAGTAACTAGTACTATACTAGTACTATATTAATATGTAATATCAATATATAACATACTACATACTAATATGACACTACATATTAATATGTAGTGTCAATATATAACATACTACATATTAATATGTAGTATCAATATTAAAATATAATATCAATATATAACATACTACATACTAATATGACACTACATATTAATATGTAGTGTCTATATAACATACTACATATTAATATGTAGTATCAATATATAATATATTGCTACTAGTAGTAACATATGTTACTACATATTACATTTGTTATATATATATATATATATATATGTTACTACATATTACATATTACTACTAGTATGTTACTACATACTACATTTGTTCTATATATGTTACTACATATTTTACTACATACTACATATTAATACTAGTATATTACTAATTACTAGTATACTAGTAAACTAGTATTAATACTAGTATATATGTTACTACATATTACATATGTTGCTACATATTATATATGTTACTAATAACATACATAGTATATTATATATTAGGGTTAGTAGAGTAATTTTATTCTTTTCAAATCTTTTTTGGACTAGAGAGTAAATTTTGTTTCCCGCTGGACTAGCCACTAATCCGGGTCAGGTTTAGTGGACTAAATAGGAAATCTCTCTATAGAAAATCCCGTATATCCAAAAGACTTAAGTAACCCATTCATATAAGCACTCCTGGGAGCTCCACAAGCACGAAGTCTTAGCCGCACCTGAAATAGGTCGGCTAGGCAGATCGCAAAAAAAAACTAATCCCACACCGCTGATGATGGCTACTAATAAGAGCCCTAAACCAAATACAAGATTTCTATTTCTTCTGTTTTTTTTTGGTCTTAAGTGTGAGAGATTTCCTATTTAGTCCACTAAACCTGGCCCGGATTAGTGGCTAGTCCAATGAAACAAAATTTACTCCTAGTCCAAAAAAGATTTGAAAAGAATAAAATTACTCTACTAACCCTAATATATAATATACTATGTATGTTATTAGTAACATATGTAATATGTAGCAACATATGTAATATGTAGTAACATATATACTAGTATTAATACTAGTTTACTAGTATACTAGTAATTAGTAATATACTAGTATTAATATGTAGTATGTAGTAAAATATGTAGTAACATATATAGAACAAATGTAGTATGTAGTAACATACTAGTAGTAATATGTAATATGTAGTAACATATATATATATAACAAATGTAATATGTAGTAACATATGTTACTATAGTAGCAATATATTATATATTGATACTACATATTAATATGTAGTATGTTATATAGACACTACATATTAGTATGTAGTTTGTTATATATTGATATTATATTTTAATATTGATACTATGTAGTATGTTATATATTGACACTACATATTAATACGTAGTGTCATATTAGTATGTAGTATTTTATATATTGATATTACATATTAATATAGTACTAGTATAGTACTAGTTACTACTAGAACTACTAGTATACTATTACACTAGTTTACTACTATTATATTACTAGTTACCACTAGTACTAGTAGTATACTAGTTTACTACTAGTATATTACTAGTATACTAGTTTACTAGTATACTAGTATAGTATTAGTTACTACTAGTATACTAATTTACTAATAATATGTAGTATATTACTATACTAATATGTAGTATATTACTAGTTACTACTAGTATACTAGTATACTATTAGTTACTACTAGTATACTAAACTAGTTTACTACATATTAATATGTAGTGTCATATTAGTATGTAGTATGTTATATATTGATATTACATATTAATATGTTACTAGTATAGTACTAGTTACTACTAGTATATTACTAGTTACTACTAGTATACTAGTATACTAGTTTACTACTAGTATATTACTAGTTACTACTAGTTTACTAGTCTACTAGTACACATGTTACTACTAGTATAGTAGAGTAGTTACTTAATTTACGAGTAACATATTCTTTTTTACTATTAATATAGTACATATTGATATGTAGTATGACCATATTGATACTACTAGTATGTAGTAACATATTGCTAGTAATATTTGCATGTGTTGATACTAATTAGATCTGTAAGGGTGTTTTAGGCATTTAGAAAACACACTTTATAATCTCCACAAAGTTTTTGGACTAGCGAGTAAATAATTGGACTAATGAGTAAATAATTGGACTAACGAGTAAATGTTTTTCATGGGTGGACTAGCCATTAACCGGGTCATGAAAAATTGGACTAAATAGTAATTCCTACTTTTCTATATTCATCGTAGGCGCTTTGTACGCCTATATTTGTGGTTAGGTTAGGACTTCCAAAAGAAAAAAAAAAATGGGTGACATTGTATCATATTGTATAGTTGGAAGGAACATTGGCTTTTGATGAAAGAGCTTCTACAGAAAAGATCTAGTTTCGTAAGAGCGAAAACATATCATGTGAGATGCTCCATCCGCAATCAATACAAGAATGGCTTATGCAAGAGTCTGTGTGGAGATTGATGCTGATTGCAAATCGAAAATAGGATTACGGAGGTTTATAATTAAGATGAAAACATCACAAGAATCGTTTGGTGAATTTTGGTGTGGTTATAAGGAGGTTTATAATTAAGAGTTTAGAACTTTGATTGAAGAGAGGTCCATTTTTACTGAAAATCAACATGGAGACACAATTCAAAGCATTGCTCAGTTGCACTAGGATGAAATGGCTTTTATTGATTCGGATTCATTTATTAAAACAATGGTTTCAATCTCAATTGGCTAATTGGTATCAGCAGGGGGTAATCATGAGTTTCTTACTTTGCTTATTTTGTTGCTGGAACAATCTCTTAGCCGCGTGCTTGAAGGTTTCTAATGCAATGACCATTGTACAAGATTACTTCCCTGGTAAGATTACATTAGTTACTTCCTCATGCATGAATTTTTTAGTTTCTTTAAATTAGTAGCTACATGTTTTAGTTGTAAATGCGGTTATGCAGTGATGTGGAATTCTATGTTGGCAGCACAGCCTTTTGTTCAGTCATCCCATCATAAGAAGATGTCTTTATACAGATTCCATCCATCATTTTCACTATTACAAACTTTTTGGAAGTATTTAATATCATAAGCATCTCATTCAGAACTGCGCTGGAATCACCCGTTACCGCATAGCATGCTTATGGAACAGGCATAACCAAAATTCTTTCGTTTCACATTGTATTCGTCTATTTTGAGCTGTCTGTTTATTTGTCGGTATCTTCTGGTTTGATATACATTTGCATTTGCATAATTTTTAATTTTTTTTGACACTAAGAATCTATCGCATTTCAGTTAATGTTGTTTGAGTTACCTCAACTTTACACGAACAACAAAAAATGGAAAAACGCTTTAATTTATCAAGTGACACAGTTTGGGATTTTTAAAGGACAGCAGTTTGGTGTTGTTAAATCTCACAACTTATTTTCTGTTAGTCTAAATTTAAATGGTAGCTAGTTAGCTAAATACTGATTGTGCCAAATGTTGCAAACTTGGTCTTTTTCTTCAGAAACCATTTACCGTATGTGCAAAGAATGTTGCATCTTTTTATTTGTGATTTAGCCTTAAAGCAAGCTTTGCAAATAGCATTCGTACTATATTCTTTTGATATCAATAGATGCACCATATGTGTATTTATATTGGCAAATAATTTCTCATTAGCATTTTCTTTTTCAGTTCTAGAAGATGGATTGACTAAAGTCTCATAGAATGACCAGAAGTTCTTTTGCGAAAATTGGCAAAGGGGCTAACTCAGAATGTGTATCTGCTCAAATTTCGTTCTCTAGTGCTGACGTGAAGAAATTAGTTGGATCTTGGGAATATATGTCAATGACTCAATTTCAGAAGCCTTCTTGAATCCTTCAAATGATGAGGTTGAGTCAAGGCAACCTGCTGTTAAGACTTATTCGATTCGTAAGGTAAAATTTTGCCCTTTTGAAAGGGAATGATAAAAACAATACGGATCTTGTAGTCTTACATCTTAAATCAGTAGAGGATCTTGATATTAGTAATGGTATTAGTTGCATAGGTATGGATTGGCCACTCCATCCATTTGGATTAGAAGTTTCAATTGTTTTCATTTAAATGTTTAGCAAATTCACTGTTTGTCATGTGTATGCTGCATCGAGATCAGATCTTTTTTGAAACATTGTCGACATCACCAGTTGCATTATATTTTCTGTCATAGTTTTTGTCATTGAAAGTTCTCGAATAATGTTAAGTTGGTCTATTGCACAGGTTGCTATAATGTTCACCAAGAAAGAATGTGGATCTTGTAGTAGTAGAATCCTACTACTACACCCCTTAAACAATCTATATAGTAAATTATGAAACCATTGTCAACATCACAAGTTGCGTTATATTTTCTGTCATAGTTTTTGTCATTCAACTCCGTATTTTCTTTGTTCTGTGTTTCGCTTGACATGAACTATGGTGACGTACAAAAACTAAATTTGGTGCATTAATATTGTTTCAGTGAAGAATTCGTCCAATCTTTTTTACTCTATCAACTTCCAACCGAGCTTTTAGGAGCCCATGCTGCTATGATTAAATTCTGTTAAGGTGGGCTTATAAACACCCATTTAATAGTTTTTTTTTTTTTTTTTTTTTTTTTTGATGGTACATTTAATAGCTATGAAAAGGTTAAAACGTTAAACAGTCCCTAATTTTTCAAAACTAAGAAAAAATGAGAAGGGTAATTGATGTGGCTATGCTAGTGGATGTTATCAAAGACAAAATTGTCGTGTGTTTGTATCAGCCATATCACTAGTGTTGTTACATTTAATTATTAATACGAACTGAAAATAATGAAACAATTATGTCTTAGAATGATGAAGTTCGTCAAAAATATTAAGAAATCAGATTAAAGATGGTAATTCTTGTCACTTCAGACTAAGGAAGTATTTTAAACTTTAATGAACTGTAAACCTGCGATCAAAGATCAAACGAAAAAAAAAATTAATGGTAATTTTTATATAAGTTTAAATTACTTTTTTTATTATTAAAATCAGACATGAGTTGCTCCAATTCAAGAGTTCCTAATTAATCAAGTTTATGTTGGTCGTTGAGTAACTCAGTAGTCAGTACCATGAAAATGAAGTTTATGTTTGTACTAATTAATTCTTAATGCGTAGTGGCATTGTATTATTAGCCTCAGAGAAAATTTTTGATGGGGGCAAATACGGATGGGGGCATGGGGGACGAATAGGAATTTGACATTTGTTCCTCTTTTTCTTGCTGTTTTTAGCTAATTAACATTTTTACTTGGTAAACCCGAATTGCCCCCTCACCAAATCTAATCAAATCTTATTAGTTGCCTATAAATATTAACTAACCTTAATTAGAGTCTAATCTAATAAAACCAAGCTAAAATGCTCTTGTTAATCAATCCCTCTTTTCCTTGCCGTCTCTAGATTCATTAATCTGTTTACCCGATTCAAAAATCCATTACCAAGACAAAGTTTTTTTGATGAAAATTATTAATCAAAGATTATGAAGAAATAAAGCGCTAACTTTTTATTTGTTTATGTATGATGAGTGTCATTGATTCATTGATTCCATTAAGCTTTATGCATCAACAATGGTTAGATTGCACAACCAGTGCGTTCGTTGATTTCAACTTTAAAGTTCAAGAAGTCGATTTACATTTCAAACTCCGTTGGCAGAAAAAATTGCAAACTCTGAGTTATGCATACATCAGTCGTCCATTGATCAAGTGCTAAAGTAGTAGAGCTAGCTATTAAATCATCTCTCGATCAATTTCTGTTTTGATCGGTGCATCCTCGTGGATATTCTCAATAATAACTAATCAACATGAAGCCAATAACTAATCAACATGAAGCCATCTGTTGTAACTTGTGAACTTCTTCTTTCTTCTCTCCTCCTCATCTTCTTCAATCTATATACAGCCATGGTTTCATTTTTGATAATAATCATCTTGTAAGAACCCTCATAATCGATATAACAAAGCAGGATTATTAGGTTCGTAAAAGGGCAAATCGGGTGTAAAAATTTAACACTTTAATTAGCCAAAAATGGTAAGAAAAAGAGGGACAAATGTCGAATTTTTATTCGTCCCCCATGCCCCCATCCGTTTTTGCCCCCATCAAAAATTTTCTCGGTCAGAACTCATGCAATCCGAAAGACCGTTAGTGTTTCCAGTTTCCTCTCTTGAAACAATGAGATTAACATCACGAAAAAGATAATCCAACAACTTGTTTGGAGCAATTGAAGATCTTACTTAAGTCACCTTCATCATCCACGAAGCACAGTTGAAATACCAAGCGAGATCTTGATTGTTTAACTTTTGATCGTGTTAGAGCAACCGCAGTGGGCGACTAAACCCATTTATTTGGTAAAAAAACCAGACGTAGCGGGACGTACCATCGACCAAATCCCAGACTAAAACCAAATTCCAGACTATATTTGGTCTGGGACTAAGACTATACCCAAATTTAGTCGAGCGTTGATATAATCTTCGTTTCTCAACGGGCGGTTATATAGTCTACGCTTGACATGAAGCATTCGTATAGTGTTCGTCCCACGGAGAGGCAGGCATATAAATTACGCCCCAATGGCGTGATGATGAAAATGTACGCCCGATGGGGCGTAACTGAAGTTAACGCTGGGAATGAGGCGTTGATATACCCACCGCCCCAATGAGGCGAACCTGAAGTTTACGCCTGGCATCAGGCGGGCATATAGTTAATGCCTCATTCAGGCGTTCATAAAGTTTACGCCTTATGCCAGGCGAACCTAATACCCCCGCCCCATACTGATTTCGAACCTTTCTCACTATTGGCGTTACAGAAATATTACGAATATATGTTAGACAAAGCTCTTGAATTACAAAAATAATCAACGAATCTATGCTTGAAATTTTTACGAACCGTAGTTGGACTATGTACGTAGGCATTCCTTTGTCTTATTAGGCTCATTTGGACACACTGTGCATAGTTGTGTATGGTGGATTTTGCTAGTTAATTTTTATCGTATCACCTTGAATTAATGGCAGTCATGTGGCTAGTAAGATTTGATGGTTTGAAACTTGCAATTATCTTTAGAATTTCATATGTACATCCGTATAAATAAATATCTTACCATCTTAGGAAAAAAATTGAGCTTGGGTGCATTTACGAATCAGGCGGTGACTATATGTACGCCCCACATCAGGCAGTGACTATACATACGCCTCATCGGGCGTTCATTATACGTGCGCCCCTTCTGCAGGCGTAAACTTTATGAGCGCCCCACACCACGCGTAATCTATACCAACGCCTCTTAACAGGCATAAACTATATCAACGCCTGAACGGGACGAAGATTATACGTACGCTCCATAGCCAAACGAAGATTATACCTCCGCTCGACTAAATATACTCGCCCACCGTAGCGTCACACTACGGACCAAACTAAAATTTGGTCTTTTTTTTTGGTCTTTGATCTTTGGTAATAGTCGCACCACTGCAGTTGCTCTTAGCTAGGGCAGATGCACGTATAGAATAGAATGATTAGAATAGATCGATTAGAGAATGTAGAGTTTGATTATATTTTGACTAGAAGTTTGTTTTGTTTTGTTAAAAAACTCTAAACTTTAATAGTTGGTCCATAATGCCGGGTAGGTCTCACCAGCAGCTAGGGTTGAGCCGTCCAGCCAGAAATTAATCTTAGCCGTCTTTTGTCTATCATAGACACCACCTTTCCTTAGAACATTGATGATAAAGCTAATGAAACATGTTTGGAGGAATACAAAATCATTCTCCTATCTAGGATGAGTTTCTAAAGGGTGTCCTAGCAGTGGGGAAATTATTAAGTTACCCTTAATTATTCTAAATTACTTAAATACCCTTCACCTAAATTTAAAGCATATACCTAAATTGAAATGACGAGGGTACTCAAGTACACCACAATCTTTTCGTTTCAACTTATAAATCCGATACCAATTCTATGGATAAAGTCGAGACAATACGACAACAAGGTATACACTTGATAATAGTTATGGAATGAAACCAATATACTATACGATCACAAGTACAGGGGGTTAGTCGTGGGAGAGTTTGAGAGATTTTAATGTATTTAAATCCCTAGGGATTTAGAGGGAGTGTATGAGAGTCTAGACAATTTGGGGGAGTTTAACCCTAACTCTCCAGAAATCTCTTGTTTTTTGAGAGATTTTGTCCAAGCACAAAAACATCATGAAACTCTCTCAAACTCCCCCAAACTCCCCCAAATTGTGAACTCCCTATAACTCTAGTGTTTTACGACTAACATGGAGTTTAAGAGATTTTAAACAAATCTCCCACCACTAACTGGAAAGTTTAAGGGATTTTGAGGTAGTTTTAGAAACTCCCTAGAAATATCTCACCACTAACAGAGATTTTAAAAGATTTCGAAAAACTCCCCCACGACTAACAGGGGATTTGCCAACTCTATTGAAATACATTAAAATCTCCCACGACTAACACCCTGTTAGTGTGTTGGATTCAACGTACAAGTGTACTTACTTTTAACTATAATAAAACAATTATAATTCGGGAAAGGAAAAGTAAATCACACAACAAAATTTTGTTAATGAGGAAACCGCAAATACAAAAAAAACAAAACTGGTCTTAGAGCCTTTGCTCGGTAGAACTCGCAAGCGTTACTATCTCAAGCTTGTTGTCAAGTTTGGTTGCCAAAGCTATAAGTCTTGATTTCTAGTCTACTTATAGATAAGTCTCAGATTAAGATAGAAAGTGCATTTGAGCATTAGATTTCACGGTGTTCATCGATTGAAGACGAAGAACTACTAAGGATCTTATGAGACTTCATAAACAAAAGGTAAATGGAAACTTGAACTCATCTATCACTCAAAAGTCTATCTAATCTATCTCCTATTTGAGACAAAAGTCGTATAGATATATAGGCTTCGATTATACACATTTGATATTTCGAGTTGAGTTTAACTCGCTTATATATTCCTCGAAATATGTGTTGGTAAGCTTTCGCTTTAACTAAGTTCATCTTATATTCTTGAAGGAAGTCAAAAGATGATTATGCGAAAATCACCTTGTAACATCTTACATGATTTGTGTGAGACGGTCATTTGATGTAGACTTAAAATGTTTCGTATTGATCATTCGATCACTTGAAAATTGCTTTGAAGCTAATAGTTTGTCTGAGACAGCTATTGTTGTCTTTTAAGAATGTTTCAATAATTGAAATGGGAGTTTAGAACACTTAACCATAATTAGATTATGTACACAGTATGCGTACTTGCATATGTGTTGATCCAAGACCGGAATGTAGTATGCTTACCAGTATGCGTATTGGCAAGGTCAGGTAAAGTCCGAGAACTAAAGTATGCGTAAAAGTATGCATACTAGCAAAGTCAGTTGAAGTCTTGTACAATAGTATGCGTACTAGTACGCGTAGTGGATTCAACTGAAACTTGGAAGTGTACGACAGTTACGCATACTGGCGAACACAATCCAAGTCTGGTTACTTAGGTATGCGTACTTATTTGCATACTTGAGTAGCTTATGTTCTAAAATCGGTTTGTTCATGAACTAATGCATTTATATAATAAGGAATGCAATCTTTTGCAAACCGTGGCTATAATGTTCATGAATTGATTCGAGTGAATCAAAATCGATTTTGCTTCAATTGTGTCTTGTATACTTCTATGAGAATATAAAAAATTGAACAACTCTAGAACTAGTTTCATTTGAGTCATTTGAACTAGTTATGGTTAAGATGAATAAGGTTGATAAAAGAAAAAGACAAACCATCACAGCCGTTGCCTTGCATATATATCTGATAGTCAGTACTACGATGATGTGGCACTCCATATTAGCTCAAATTTCTTACACGGCTAAAGCCAAGCCAAGCCATATCTTTAATTAAGGAAAGATTAATAATTTCCTATATCTACAGAATCTTTTTCATATGTGAAAGCTTACCTTTTTCCCGGGATAAAAAGCTGTTATGAAACCTGCAAATATCTGGAAGGCCATTGTATATATATTTTGATCGTAAATTGGAATCCTGCTCCAATTTTATTTATCTTCAGATGAAAGGCATCAAAATGATACCCGGAAATAAGACTATTCACGTCATTAATTAGGTATTGTATCCAATTTTCCTGCACTTAAGTTGAACTAAAATTTTACTCGTCTACGGGCGATGCAACATCACATGATTGGAATCTTTCGGAGAAGCTTTGCAAAAATGCAGAGATATTTCTGAGGACACCTATTTTAAGATGGATTACGAGTAATAAGCAAACCATCACTACACCATATCCTGTATTTTGCAACATATCAGTTTCGGGGGTGTGCAACGGATATTGACGTTACACCGTTATGTAACGTCAATATCCGTTGCACACCCGAAAATACGTTGCACAAAATAAGTAATATTGATTTATTAAATAGAATTAACGGAGCAACGTTTTGAAAAGTGTAAAAACGTTGGACATCAATGACATTAATGTAATATTAGACATTTCCATGGGCTTTAGTAGTCTTATTTTTTTAATCTCAAGATTTTTTTTTTATTTTTAGAGATCTCCCGTATTTTCCCAGATATTTCCATTCTCGTTTTTTACTCTCTCTCTTAATTTTAATTTCAGAGAGTTCTTCCGAGAAAAAGCGAGACCTCTATTTCAGTTTTTCTGTCAAAATCAAAACCTTCTCTCAGAATCAAACTCAGAGATTTGTTTAGCTTTTCTATCGAAATCGAACCTTTATTTCATTAATCGGAACCCAGAAATCTCGATCTAGTTTTTAAAATCTTAAAAAATTCCTAAACCTAGAAAATCAATTTTGGTCCTGAAATCCAAAATCAATCCATCTGATAGTTGATTGCTTTGTTGATTATCATCAGGTATAAACTATTTCTACTAGTACTGTTCTTTAATTTTGATGTTGTTGGTTATCTTTTGATCTACTGTTTGATCGACCTAAATCTGCAGTTGGAGTCTTCTTGCATTATAGAAAAACCATTCATGAAATTATCGTTTTTTGACTCGGCTCCGAGTCTATATGGTTATGTTTCGATGCTAATACGGTTTAACGAAAAACACCTGTAAATTTTTTTTAATCCTACCATTGTTTTTCTTTTATTTTCTTCTTTGGCTTGTGTTACATTTGATGCACTTCTCTTTATGAAATGTTTTACCTGGAGTCACATGGCTTTATCAAGCTGTTTCTTGATCATGATGTCCAGGGGATGTCTCAAATTGCACTACTTACCTGACATCAATTGTCTGTGTGTATTTGTTCTTACTTCTAAATGGATTTTAAAGAGGTTTTGTTTAATTAAGGTTTTTGAGTAATATGGGGTATTCATATTGATAGTCGTCTGCCATTTTTAATGCATTTTTTTTTGTTTATACATATATTACTGGTGCTAACCCTCAACTTAAAGTTGTGGTTCCTTGTGCCCTGTTGATATGAATGATTTTGTGCAGTACAGAGAAAGTGAATTTGCTGAATATTGAAGGTCACACATAGCCACATGTTAAAGAATCTTGAAAGCCTGACATTGAGTTCGTAATGGTGAGCACTTCAAGGACCTTCTTTTCTTCTGGTACAGTTAAGGTCTATGTTAACAGTATGTCAGTATTTCTCTTTTCTCAAACATGGATGACAGCATGTATGCACATGTCATACTAAATATCTTCGTTAGAGTTCGAAAACTCAGGGAACCATAAAAACTATTTACTTCAATATAATGTGTGTACTGTATTTTTGTTTCGTCCAATACACAAACTCATTTACTAAATTAAAGTGAATGTGCATGTTTCCAACTTCTAGTTAACTTAGATAATGGACTCTTCTGCACTGGATTGGTTTCTTAATTTTGCTAGTTTGAATATTGACCTTAGTTTATTAGGTGCGTGAATAAGTATCTAGTTATCTATGTTTTGATTAGCTTCGGGGTATCATTTATCTTATCGATTTTCACTTGATTATACATTTATTAAACCCATGTCTTTAATTAGTTTAATGTACAATGTCAAAATGCATCTCATCTTGAAGCTATGAATGTAGCGACATGATTGAGTTGCTATGTAGAACTTAATTTTTCTGTTTTTGATGCATATTTTAGAGGGCGTAAGTAACATTCATGATGAAAGTGATCGTACTGGAATGCGTATAGTCTTAGAGGTCTGTAGATGCATGCTCAGCATTCTACTTGACTTTATAAGTATTTTTTTTGTTTCCTTATTCTGATTATCAATACCACAAATACTTTACCAGCTTAAAAATGGTTCAAATTCATTCATTTCTCCCGAAAATATGTATCGGCTTATTGCTCTTCGATCTAGTTTTAGGTGCAACATGGTTAGGTAAGTTGCATTGGCCATAAAGCATGTACCTTCTTTTTTCCTCCTTTTTTTGATAACAGAGTAAACCTCTATCTTTCAGTAGAATTATTACATTGAATTTCATCTTGATGCTTTGGCTGGATAAGATGTGCTTCCCGTTATCATAGTCATTCATTTTTTCCCATCCTTTTAATTTTTCTTCACTCTTGAATACACTTTGATTCTTTTTGCACATGTTTGTAGATATAGATCCAAGAAAGCCTTTTTTTTTTCATTGACTTTTCACAGTATCATAGACGGGCAACCAAAGCTAATGGAGTTAAAAGAATTGCTTCAGACCGTTGTTGCCTTCCATTTGTGTGTTATTGTTGTCGTTTATATTCTGAAGATTCGAGTGTCAAAGTTAAACCACACTACCAAAAATGTCTGTTAATTTTAGTTTTTAGTCCTTAATTAAGAAGGTTTCTAAGCCAAGAGAATAACTAATTTATTTGCAGCTTTATATGTTTCTACTACCTACATTTCATCGTGACCCTACACTTTTAAAGCTTACAGCTTACCACCAGTGAACTCTTGAGAATGTTTTAGTATATACATGGTTTTATATATCAAGATATTTTCCTTGTTTCAATATTTCTAAAGTAATAATTAACTGTCATAAATCCTTACTAGGTTATTCTTTGTGCTTGAAGTCCGTGTGTTAAAATTGCCACCACGACTCACGGGGCTTGGTCCGGATTCCCAAGTCATGAGGGTTGTGGTATCAATCTTTACTCCAGATCCTTAAGGTGATGTTCAGGCGTCATTGTGCAGTTTTTACTTTGTACATTTCTAATGCTCTATTTGTTTGATCAATTCCAGAAGTTCCAGTTAGTGTTGCGGTGCCTTAAATTATAGGCGAGATGGCGAAGAGTATATTGCAACGTTTAATTTTTAAGTTTATGTTTCCAGTTAGTGTTGCGGTACCTTAAGTTTAATTTTTATTTTGAGCAGTTCATACATGTTTTTTGTTACTGGTATTCCAATGCCTTCTTGAATACATTACAATGGATTTTTACATTTATGTTTGCGGTTGGTTGGATTTTTGGAGGAATTCACCCGGTCGTTTCTCACGACTTTTATATGTTGTCGGTTTCCTGATGCCAGTGGTACTGTACTTATCTTAAAATTCTTTGAAACTTTTTCATTTTGGCGGTGGCCTACCCCATTGATGCTACAAGATACAGAAAATTCTTTAATGTCTATTCAGTTTCCAAGAGGACAATTGAGTTTTGTCGTTCCAATTTCACAAAAAGTACATTCCAGAATATCAGGATAGAATTTCTTCTTGGGCATACAATGAAAAGGCTATATATCTTTCCTTGGTTTTGATTTTGTTTGGTGTGTCTCTACTTGGTCATTATATTTTTCTATCCGTGTGCAGCATAACAGATTTTATTATTCCGTTCTTAAGATTTCAGTTACTGAGTTCGCATCACAGACACCTAATTGGCTATTCTTGGTTACTGTAGGTATTTGGCTGAGTTGAAATCTGGTAGTGACAGGAAAGAAGCTGCTGAGAGTACATTGTTGGCTTACAAGTCTACTCAGGTGAAGAAACTTCTTCTTTAAAACTTTCTTAAAAATTGTTTGTAAAGTAGGATCTGCCTCTGTTTTTTAATGTGGTATTGATCTTGGTATCTGCTAATGTATTGGTTTGGATAAATTGAGTCCCACTCCCCAAATAAGGCTTAGACTTGCTCTTAACTGCTCAGTTTTGTACTACGAAATCCAGAATTCACAGATCATGCTTGCACTCTAGATAAGTATGTTCTTTTTCGTGATGTGTTTTTATATCTTAAATACAATTATTTCTCTGGATGTTTGTAGATTGGGTGAAATTGTTTTGCACATTAATTGTGTTTTCTCACTAAAGCTACTATAGTTAATTATTCATCTTTATGATTTTCTTCTTGTTAACTATGTAGAGGACCACCACTACTTCATTACTCTAGGAAACTGAACATTTAGTAATTACCATATTTGTCGCCGTAATTAACAAATCTTATTTCTCTTTTATTCTTGTACAGATGTATGCAGTCGATGATGGAGATGCCAAGCTATTATGGAAGGAAATTGCAGGTCATGTTTCCGTATAAGGTTCCAATAGTACCCTGATCTGCCATTAACAAATAGAATTTTACCATTAACTTCAACTTCTACCTCATTTCAAGCCTCAACTTAAATTTTAGATTAACATTTTTTACGAAGTACGTTTTCAGTTGAGATTTGTTTTGATTTCTGAACCATAAATTGAATTGAAGTGTCAAAATTTTGGTTTCGTCAATAAACTATGAGGCTTGTGTATCAACTTTGGTTGGATTATAATTATGTCTTGTACAATGGTGTATGAAGGTGCAGAAGTCTGCCGGAATTGTCGAATTATTTTTTTGTGCCTGGAATTATGATCAGAATATTTGTTTTTTACCTGTAAATGGGTTTGCAACGTATATAAGTGTTGCTCAAATTAGAGTAATACGTTGCCTAAATTATTGTAACCGTTGCACAAATTAAAGAATCCGTTGCTCAACAAACGTTGGTAAACTGGTTGACCAACGTTTTTATGCGTTGGAAAAATTAATTTCCCAACGGATTTTCGCGTTGCACACAAATTTGCTACGCCATATTTCCAACAGATATAGGCGTTGGTGAAATTCATTGCAACGCGTATAGCCGTCGCAAATCGGATGTTTTGGTGTAGTGCATGACATAGTCCAGTTTAACCTTAATGCTCATGAATTACAACCTTTTAAATGTAAATGAAGAGATTTTACTTTTCTTGAATGACTAAATGTTCAGACAGATTTTTATTTATATTTTCTGAATAAAAAGGGATAAATTAAGTATCATAAGTGAGATTTTATTGTTGTTCTTTGATGTGACAGTCGCAGTGCAGGACATTGCAGAGCTACTCTGGTGCTTGCTCACTATATTCAGAGTTTGGTGGTAGTTGTAAATATCGGAAATGTACTCAGCTTAAATTGAGGAAGCCAGTGGAAACATGTAGGTCCCCAAGGGTCAATTTAAAGACCCAGTTCTGAAATAATATGCTAGATCATAAAACAAGAAATAAGTGGATGACTCCAGCTTCTGAAAAAGTAAAGTGCTTGTTCTTTTTGTCCTTGCAGTATATGCTTTTTTTCTTTGGCACCTTCTCCATAACTGCAACTCGAGAGGTGGCATGTAACTCCTTATTATTGCACCTAAACAACTCCGTAATTATGTTGCGAACTAAACATAGATATGCTGACTCTTTTAGTGACATACTTGATTGGAGATCTCAGGAACTATACAAAAGTTAAACTTACACACTTAATATCATTTCCATTCATGAGTGCAGAATATTTATAAGCTTTTATCATAGGAAACAAACCTACTGCACTTTTACGCATCATCATGATACAGCAAGCACAGTGGCATCTTCGCTGCTTAAACCTGCACGTAGATGAAAGTTTGCAATAACTCGACATTATTGAATAGTAAAAATAATGCATATATAACAGACATACTACTACTTACCAGGTTCAACAATATTTAGCTACTTAGAATCGGTGGTTTTGGACAATTTCTTTTGTCATGGCCTGTATTCTTACAATTTGAACACTTCATTTTCTTGACACCAGTAGACTCAATAATACTTAGCATTCTACCAGTGCTACTAGTCTTTATTTTATCTTTTTCTTTATCACTAGCCCTACCTTTCTCGAGATACATGGGGGTTTCCGATGAACGGTGGACACGATTTTTAGGTGCAACACTATCTGTAATTTTAGAGTTCAAAACTTGAGTGGTTTTTTCAGTTTCAGCCACCTTATTGTGATCATCAATGATTCGAACAAAAAGCTCCTTTATACCTTCAATTGCCTTTTTATATAATATATTTGATTTGGAAGCAAAACACGACATCTGAGTTGACCTGCAACAAAGATGGCTAAGTCTGAAGGCTTCTGAATTCTCATAATCATTATATGTTGATGATTCATCTATTATCCTAAATGAGTTGGAACGTTTCAACCATCTTTTCAGAATGAAATGTGAGGTTATTGCACGTTTCAACCACCTTTTGTGCAGAGATATCCTGTTGGAGCACGCATCAGTGTTATCGACGAGGATGACCTAGTCGTTCCCCTTCCTTCGAATCCGTCCTTGTTGACTGCTGCAGACTTGGAGGACGCTGATTTAGGGATCTATATTACGAAATGGGATGCAGCGAGAAGTCCCCGGTCATACTTCGGTTTGATATGATGGAATGTATGAACACGTGAATGTAACCTTCTGGCGTGCTTTTGGAGTTTTAGGTGCACATGTATGGATTCATGTTGAGAAATTCCCGTGGCTCGTAAAACCTCGATAGTGATGATGTTGAAATCAGTAATAACCTGGTTGAGGGGAGTGAAAGCATCTTACATTTGGTAGTCTCCATGCATGACCTACTTTCATTATATCTCCTTGAGTCCCCCTCCACGGGATTTGATATAAGCCTATCGTACTCTTACGGATGTGACACTGGATGCTCGAAATTACATGATGACATATTCTCGGATAGTGCAGGCTCGGGATCCTCCGCGGCCTCGTAAAGTGTTGAAGGCGTCTTCTATACGAGAGAGGTGATGATGTTCTTGCGCTGCACCCTTGAAGAGTAGAGGACCTTGTTGTGGGTACGGATTTTTGATGATGTTCTTCGTAGCTTTGACGGTGAAGGGATCCCATGTATATCTTCCGTCCTCAAGTATGGTTTACGTGTTTCCATCCTTGTAGTAATTGCTACTGCGGTGGAGCTCGGGCCGGGGAGTGTGGCGGCATGACCCTTTGCATGAAGGAGTGGCGTTGAAAGCGAACGTTGATGAAGCCGCCGGCTGGAGAACGTTGATGTGTAGCTACTTACGGAGAGAACGTTGATGTGTAGCTATACGGAGAGAACGTTGATGCGGAGCTACTTACGGAGAGAACGTTGAAACAACGTCTTGCAACTCTCGAGCCTTGACGGTTACCATTTTGAAGTCGGAGACCGCGTCACGTTATGTCAAACTCGACATCCCTCAAGAGAGCGAGAGGTTAGGAGTCCCCAGTTCCATCTATCGATCGTGCTTCCTATGAGAGGTTGGGGTTTGGGAACGGCTTCCCTGGATGGAAACGCCTGGTTTCCTGATGTAGTGCAGTTGAGGGGTGCAATTATGTCTTGACGCTAAGCCTTGGAGAAACATAGAATCTCACACAATTTGTTTCATCATAGATCGTACGACTTTGTGGGAGAAGTTCCGTCGTGCGGGTCCCGACGGAAGAAGGGTCTCCGTGAACTCGGGAGAGTTGTTGATTTCCTTTGCTTTCGATTTTGGAGAAGTCTTTCTGATCTTTACGTGTGACGAAATTGGATTGCTTATCCCCTTCTCTTTGGGAGTTTAAGAGCAACGCGAGCCTCTTCATCTATAAACGCACGTCTTTGAAGTATCATTTGTCTTTTCATCAAATTAACGAGTGCTAAAAGGAGGTCGGCTTCTTCAGGATCTTCCAGTATCTTGCCCCGATGGTGGAGTAGCGTCTCGGTGACGGTTGGAGCTTCCATGCTTGAAGAACCGTTGGGGTGGCGGAAGCGGCTCGGTTCTAGTGATCGTAAGTGTATCGTGCGAGATGACACGGTTTGATCACGAAGTTCGGAGTCATGGAGCTGTTTCGAAGGGAGAAGATGGTCTTTGGAAGGGCGCAAGATGTTAGCTATTTGGAAGGATGCAAACCGTTAGCACAGAGTGTGGTACTGCGGCTAGCATGTGCGTGCGGCATGTGTGCACGGCATGTGCGTCAGTAGCGTTTACGGTAGCGCGTCGCAAGCACGTCTGGCAAGCGCTTCTGGCATACGCGTCTGGTAGGAGCTTCTGGCATGCGCGTCTGGTAGGCGCTGGATCGTCTTAGAATGGGCGCTGGCTTGGACTTTTTCTTGCGGGCCCAGTTGCCTCTTCCCATACGTAGCTCAAACAGGAAATCCTATCCTTATTCAAATTCCAAAAAGTGTTATGCTCATGAAATGGGTTGGCTCCCCTTTTTTACATCGTATGTTTGTTATCACGTCATGGTGTTAGCGGTAGCGCGGTAGTGATAAAGTGGGCGAGCATATTCCCGCCTATGTACTCCCGGCGTTTCTCTTTCAATTTGTTTTATTGTTTTCTTGTCTTTGGTGCAAACCATAGCCATAGGTATGCCTTTCATAAACTTGTGGAAATACTTCATCATAAATAATTCTTCGAATGTCACTGTAGTAACATCTTCCAATAGTGACAGGTAATTATTTTTTGTGCAAAGTAGGCACGTACGGGTAGGTGGCTTTTTTTTTTTGAAAGGCAAACAAAGCGCCTGGTTTATGGTTTTTGTCTTCCTGGATTTCTTGGGTTGATAGATAAATGTTAGCTTTTGAGGATATTGGATTATTTCTGGGATGAATGGTTTTGATAAAATGACTCGATTATGTTTTGGGAAAGGAATATTGCTTTTATGAAAGTGTACGCTAGCAATAGGCACAATACTCGGTAGTATGACGGTTTTACTAAGATCCTAAAAGCAGATCGTATGTCTTGCGCAGATCTAAATTTACTCACTTCATAGGTTTTTGTGAACACGCCCCTCTCCATGTAAAAGGAGGCTTTCTTTGGTAGCATCGTCGGCAAGTCCCCAATCGTTGATAGCATCTTGGCGAGTCCCCAGGTTTTCTCGTGTAGTTTTTGCAACCGGTAACAAGGGTCGTGCGGTAGTTGAGTCGGATCGAGTGGTAGCATCTTCGGCAAGTCCCGGTTTCTTGTGTAGTTTTTATAACTAGTAACCGGTCGTCGGTAGTTGAGTCGGACCGAGTCGCAAGTCCCCAATTTGGTGGCATCTTCAACGAGTCCCAGTTTTCTCGTGTAGTTTTTGCAGCCCAGTAACCGGTCGTCCGGGTAGTTGAGTCGGATCGAGTCGCCTTCCCCTACCATCTTGACATCCGGGTCGAAGAACGAGATCGACGATCGACATTGTAGCCGATAGATCAATCCTCCCATTGTGGTCGCCAATTGTTTATGGGTAAAAATCGTTTCGCCGATTTCGGTAAATTCGGTAGGTGAGTGAGAAACTGGTTCAAACCCTAAACAAATGTGCTGCACGTGAGCACTTTATAGATTCGAGAGATCAATACGTACAAGTCCCGGCCTAAACCAAGAAATGGCCGATCCGGACTTGCTTCGGTCACAAAGTGGAGGAGAAGGGTTGATTTTGGGAGGAAGCAAAGAAAGGTGTTGAGGAGAGTAGTATCTCGACTTGTATCGAAAGTGAAAGCTTAGGAAGTTTGCAAGAGGTGGAAGCTTTTGGGAGAGCTTGCAAAGTTGCCTTTCGAGAGTGTAGTATTTTTCTCTGACCGAGACTTGTTCTCGGTGGAAATAGGTAAGACCTATTTATACAAGTCGAGATTGAAACGTACCCTGGCCTCATGAAGGAAGAGAGTAAAGGGTGAAATAATAGGAGGAGGTGGTAACCGCATGGTTTAATGGGTGAAAACGTTTTTCACCTTTATTTCCTCTTTTATTTGACCGCTTTATTCCTTTTCACGCTTTCTTAATGTGAGCGTAGTGAACGCTGCATGCTGTGAACGCCAAACCAAAACCCTAAAGAAGCATCCCCCAGTTTGTGTCGATGTCTCTAGTGTTGGTTGCATCTTGAGTGCAAGTGGCGCTGCTAGTGGCGCGTGTGGCATGTGCCAGTGGCATGTGCGGAATGCCTTGGTGGTAGGTTGCACGGTTTGCAAGTTAGGTTACCAGCGTGTGTGTTTGGCATGTGCCAATGGCATGTGCGGAATGCCTTGGTGGTAGGTTGCACGGTTTGCAAGTTAGGCTACCAGCGTGTGTGTTTGGAATGTGCCAATGTCATGTGCGGAATGCCTTGGTGGTAGGTTGCACGATTTGTAAGTTAGGCTACCAGCGTGTGTGTTTGTCATGTGCCAATGGCATGTGCGTAATGCCTTGGTGGTAGGTTGCACGGTTTGCAAGTTACACTACCAGCGTGTGTGTTTGGCATGTGCCAATGGCATGTGCGGAATGCCTTGGTGGTAGGTTACACGGTTTGCAAGTTAGGCTACCAGCGTGTGTGTTTGGCATGTGAGGAATGCCTTGGTGGTAGGTTGCACGGTTTGCAAGTTAGGCTACCAGCGTGTGTGTTTGGCATGTGCCAATGGCATGTGAGGAATGCCTTGGTGGTAGGTTGCACGGTTTGCAAGTTAGGCTACCAGCGTGTGTGTTTGGCATGTGCCAATGGCATGTGCGGCCATGTTTGACCTGGTTGCAAGTCTTGCAAGCCTAGGGCGCTATATTTGGAGTGGGCCAAAGGCATAGCGGTTTGGAAATATGGCTTGCGACACGTGTTGGCATGTGCCAATGGCACGTGCGGCCATGTTGACCTAGTTGCAAGTCTTGCAAGCCTAGGGCGCTATATTTGGCGTGGGCCAAAGGCATAGCGGCTTGGAAGTATGGCTTGCGACACGTGTTGGCATGTGCCAATGGCACGTGCGGCCATGTTGACCTAGTTGCAAGTCTTGCAAGCCTAGGGCGCTATATTTGGCGTGGGCAAAGGCATAGCGGCTTGGAAATATGGCTTGCGACACGTGTTGGCATGTGCCGATGGCACGTGCTGCCATGTTGACCTAGTTGCAAGTCTTGCAAGCCTAGGGCGCTATATTTGGCGTGGGCCAAAGGCATAACGGCTTGGAAGTATGGCTTGCGACACGTGTTGGCATGTGCCAATGGCACGTGCGGCCATGTTGACCTAGTTGCAAGTCTTGCAAGCCTAGGGCGCTATATTTGGCGTGGGCCAAAGGCATAGCGGCTTGGAAGTATGGCTTGCGGCACGTGTTGGCATTTGCCAATGGCACGTGCGGCCATGTTGACCTAGTTGCAAGTCTTGCAAGCCTAGGGCGCTATATTTGGCGTGGGCCAAAGGCATAGCGGCTTGGAAATATGGCTTGCGACACGTGTTGGCATGTGCGACCATGTTGACCTAGTTGCAAGTCTTGCAAACCTAGGGCGCTATATTTGGCGTGGGCCAAAGGCATAGCGGCTTGGAAATATGGCTTGCGACACGTGTTGGCATGTGCCAATGGCACGTGCGGCCATGTTGACCTAGTTGCAAGTCTTGCAAACCTAGGGCGCTATATTTGGCGTGGGCCAAAGGCATAGCGGCTTAGAAATTTGGCATTGATGCCATGGTGCGCAGGGTGCGGCTTGGTTTGGCATTGTTGCCATGGTGCACATGGTGCGGCTTGGTTTGGCATTGTTGCCATGGTGCGCAGTATGCGGCTTGGTTTGGCATTGTTGCCATGGTGCGCAGTATGCGGCTTGGTTTCGCATTGTTGCCATGGTGCGCGAGTATGCGGCTTGGTTTGGCATTCTTTGCCATGGTGCGCGAGGGTGCGGCTTGGTTTGGCATTGTTGCCACGGTGCGCGATATGCGGCTTGGTTTGGCATTGTTGCCATGGTGCGCGTGGTGCGGCTTGGTTTGGCATTGTTGCCATGGTGCGCGATGATGCGGCTTGGTTTGGCATTATTGCCATGGTGCGAAGATATGCGGCTTGGTTTGGCATTCTTTGCCATGGTGCGCGTTGTAGGTGCGGCTTGGTTTTGGAATTAGGGTTACGTGGTTGAAAACCCTAATCCGGTATTTTGAAAAAATACCCCTATTAATTATTTACACCTGAGTTAAATGCTCTTAGTTAATGTGTTGCGGGTAACGCTAGGTCATGGGGTTTTACGATTTTATCCCTTGTCTAAAAACCACCATCAACAACTATCAAATACCAATGTTGTTTAAAAGATTTTCATGTTAACCTATTGTCAGTATATTCTTTGATCTTCTTTCCTCCTCTCGTTAGTTAGTTTACTAAGATTCCCATCTTCAACATTCTCATCAATAGTACCTTTCTGCGGCTTTGGTCTATGGATATGACCCCTAAAATTGGCTTTGATGTCTCATCGCATGTGGCATATGTGCAAAAAAAATTGCATGGCATCCAGGATGACTACCCCTATGGCATTCGTTAGTGTTTTATCCTTATATGATATATATGGATTTTTATTGCTACGATATATAAATTTATTTTAAGGTTTCTAACATCCAAATAAACCCCCCCATTCTCCATATCCATAAATCCCCATGACACCATGAAAGTTTGTTTAGTTAGCTGAAATATGGTAATTAATTAAGAAATGTTTAACAATGACATGTTTACTTGTTTGTCTTGTAACTACAGTCTCTAATAAAACTTGATGGAAGCATTGAGCCAATTGGATATCATCTTCGGATGCGGCAAGAACATATAGTCACTTTGCCTTCCACTTCTTTCTTCTTATTGTGTATTTATGTTGCCCGGTTAACCGATGAAATAGTTCCATAGCCACTCTCCCATCCCATGCCATCCTCTTTATGATCGGTCTTGCTGCGTAAATTTACCTCAAAACCTACAAGTTATTCTCCTCCTCCTTCTTAATCTTACTAAAGGTGTTTCTTGATTTACTTGCCTTCATCGAGATTTACTAACCGATGAAAATTTTCCAGATCATCATGATAATAAAAACCATTTATCACTATAAAAAGATGTATACATCATTCGATCTATGTACTATAATCTTAAATGAGAAGTCACGTATTTTTATTTAGTCATTAGACTTTCGTCATCTTCTTCACGTACTTTTTATCTTTTGTCCTATGATTTTCTTGTTTTCCACTTTTCTGGCAAACAATTTCGAAATGATCATGCCTTGAACGACGGCCTAAAACCAATGTGCGTTGATCTCAATGCCTTTGTTCACAAACCATTGCTTTGTGTCGTCCTTGTTTTCACGTATGTACACGAAGCACATAATTAACATAACACTTAGAAGACTAAGCCGTTTAGTTGTTTGAACATATGGGAAAAAAACAAAGATTCAATATCACATTAAATCAGTGGAATAGTGGGTAGAGATATCAGGCCTCAGGTTTAGATTGATCTTTGATGAGAGATTTAATAATGTACAATATAAATCAACAAGTTAGGCAAAATAATTGGCAGATGAGTAATAATCAACCGGATCGATTCTAAAGAATCAACTACAGAGCTACAAAAAACCATTGACCGTATACTTGGTGGTTTTTAAAGAAATATCCTTAAGTGTTACAATCGGTACACATTGGCTTACATGTATACCGATTCTAGTATAAGAGGAAAACACATGTTTCTTTCCATTTTTTCGTCTACAATCGGTTTATAGACCAACACACAACGTCCGATTATAAACTTTTTGGGTTTTTTTGTTGTTGGTAAAATCCAAGTGCAAGAATCAGCATACATAAGATGCCATAAAAACCGACTTTTTCACCTACTAATCCCCCAAATATGAACCACAATTGATTCGCATGATGCTGAACAACGACCGAATGTGGTTCATAAGATCTTGGGATAATCAACAGATGTGGTGCTATTGTTGCGCCAAAGCCTGCGGAAGCGTTAGGTTTGCACTACTATGAGGTATCTCAATGCCAAGAACACAATCATCACACACATAAAAAAAACAAGTATTTAACGAGGTTGAATCCTCGGGAAGGAATAAGCAATTTTATATATCACCGTATAGGTTGGAATATACAAAGCCTAAGAAGCGAAGAAGAGAACTCTTACTAGTTCTTGTGTTTTCTCTAGTTCTCTCTATGGCTATTTATACACATCAATAGGACTAGACACATTCCTTAACAAGGATTACTTTCCTACAAGTATAGGGTTTCCTAACTTAGCTCTAAGAGACAAACCTCTTAAGCTGCTATACTTAGGACACAAGTACTTGGTTTCCTTAACCAACTAGATTTCCTAAACTAGACCTTGACCGACCTATACCAACAATTCTCCACCTCGGATCATGCATTCATGCATGAGACGATCAATAGATAAAATCACCTCCATCTTCCAACGTCGATTGAACCATCATGGTTGCTTACATATCCTCAATAGGAATCAAACCCGATCGTAGTTCTCTCAAATGGCCTTGCTAGAAGACCTCCACCAGGTTCCTAAGGACCTCTACCCCAAAAATGGCGTTTCACCAAACCAGGAAGGATGTGGATCAATTTTAAACAATATCGAAACTTGATCCCAGATACTACTTTAGTCAACATATCAGCTGGATTGTCTTTGGTATCGATCTTCACTAGTAGAATATCTTCTTCTTCAAGAATTTCTCTCACAAAGTGAAACCGTACGTCTATATGTTTGGTTATAGCATGATGCACTTGATTCTTAGCCAAATAAATTGTACTTAGACTATCACAATGCACAGGCAGTTGGTCTTGCACAACTCCTAAGTCATCTAACAAACCTTGTAACCATATAGCCTCCTTAAATGCCTCCGTCACGCCATATACTCCGCATCCGTAGTTGAAAGCGCCCTGATGAGATCGCAATATTGATCTCCAACTAACTGGTGCTCCTTCTACGGTAAATACATACCCTGTAGTTGAACGTCTCTTGTCCAAATCACCAGCATAGTCAGAATCCACATACCCAACACACAATTGATTGTTTCTTTTATCCTTCACAAACTCCAAGCCAATATCAACTGTACCATAAAGATACCTCAAAATCCATTTCACAGAATGCCAATGTCCCTTACCAGGACAATACATATAACAGCTGACCATACTAACTGCATGTGAAATGTCCGTCCTTGTACATACCATCGTATACATCAAGCTACCAACAACCTCGCATATGGGACTTGGGCCATATACTTTCGTTCTTCTTTAGTAGTGGGAGACATACGAGCATTCAACTTAAAATGAGCGAGCAAGGGGAGTACTTACGGGATTTAGTTCCTTCGTAGACACCAATTACGTAACACTTTCTTCAAATATGCCTTCGAGAAAAACAAACCTTACCCTTTCTCTCGTCACGTTGAATCTCTATACCAAGAATCTTCTTAGCCTCTCCCAGAACTTTTATCTCAAACTCAGATGACAACTTGCACTTCAAATTATCAATCTCTTTCTTGTTATTCGATGCAATCAGCATATCATCGACATACAAGAGCAAATATATGAAAGACCCATCATGTATCTTCTTGAAGTATACACAATGGTCATAGTGACTTCTTGTGTATGTTTGGGCTATCATAAACTGGTCAAATCACTTGTACCATTGTCTTGGAGACTGCTTCAGCCCGTACAACGATCTCCTTAGTTTACATACACAATCTTCTTTTCCAGCAACCTTGAACGCACTCGGCTGAGTCATATAGATCTCCTCTTCTAGATCACCATATAAGAACGCCGTCTTAACATCTAGCTGAACTAGGTCTAAATCATATTGTGCTACCAAGGCCAACAAAATACGGATTGATGAGTGTTTTACCACAAGAGAGAACAACTCACTAGTCATTAACACTCTGCTAAATCTTGTTTAATTAAGAAACATTAATTAATATGATCAGTCATTTCAGGGTCCTTCTTATTAAGCCGGTAGGCTGCTCTGAATATAGGTGGCGGCAGACTCTGAATAAGCTAATGAACAAAAAGACAGTTTGTCCGAAAATATCAAAATGCTAAAATTTTCGGAAAAGACTTAATTTATTAACCCAAACAATTCCAACATGTGGACTTTAAAATTTGAACGCATGTGTACAACAGTACAAGTGTTGATAGTTCTCTATCCCAGATAAAGGCTGATGCCGCATGGTACCTAAGACGGGACTTGACATTAGGTTCACTCTCATGTCATTATTATTGCCTAGCTATTGGGGGCTAGACTCGTTGGTCATTGGGTATTGAAGGATTTTAAAAGCTCTTAATATTAGGGCACTACTTTTATGGGTGATGTTTGACAGTCTATGGTTGGAAAATTACAGCTGAATTTATTAGTGCTACGGATCCACCACTCCCTTTCCTCATTATGTGTCATTGTTTTTAGACCTTGATCTCTGGATTGAGATTAACAGGGGATCTCGTTATTATTAGACTTAACCGATAAATGCTTGACACATAGGCAGGAGAAAGGAGTGGGGGAAGGGGGTGGGGGATAGGAAGCATTTTCGGTATAATCAACAGTTCTTCCAGTTATAATTGTTCTCTTGTAGTGCAATCTGTGTATGTTCCTTGTTGGAGATAAATAAGGAGAAGATTGATACTGGCATATACTGTTTCCATACTAGAGTTTACCGTTAACACAACTTTCTCCCTTTAACAGATCATATCTTCTCTATATCAGGAAGGTTATCATCTATATGTAATATCTGTACCCATATCTCCATTGTACTGTGTTACAGATTCTTAATAAGAAAAGAATCATCTCTTCTCTTGTGGATGTAGGCTTAAAGAGCCGAACCACGTTAATCCTTTGTGTTTTTTGTTCAATCTTTACTCTGCCAACTGATTCTTCATGGTATCAGCGACCAAGCATCGTTCCTGTGATATTATTATTTCCCTTCACTTTGTTGAGAGCAAAATTTTTTTTTTTTAAAGGTCTAAATGGCTGAATCTGAAAGCAATACTTCTTGGAGATTATCCAATGTGTTACTGAAGGGTAAGAATTATGATCTTTGGTCCCATATAGTATCTTTGGCTTTTGGTAGAAAGAAGAAATTGAGTTTTAGAAATGGAAACTCAAACTGTCACCGCCTAAAGAAGAATCCAAATATGAGAATTGGGTGTCAACAAATCAGAATGTTGGATCTTGGCTTCTTAATTCCATGGAATCTTCAATTTCAAAAAAATTTACTTTCTCAGATTCGGCGAAAAGAAACTCGAAGAAAATCTATGAGTGATGAGCCGAAAACTGTTAAAGAGATGATTTGCACGAGTGCTATGCTTGTTGCAAAAGATAAAAAATGTATGTTTTCCGTGGAAGAAAAAGGTAAGCAAATCTATTACAGTAGACATAAAAAAGAGAACTACAATTGTGGTCATTGTAAGCGACCTGGACATACCAAGGATCGCTGCTGGTTTTTACATCCTCATCTCAAGATTAGTTATGAGAAGCATGAGAAAGATTATGCTGCCGTAGCTGACAGCTCGATAAACGACTTGGCGAAACTTCTTCTACAACATTTGAGTAAGTCCGTTCCTTCTGAATCCGTTACATCTGCATTTACTCATGCTGTTGGTAAGTTACAAGCATACGTTATTGCATCTACTAAAATTGATCCATGGATAGTTGATTCTGGAGCCACTGATCATATGGCTAATAACTCTAGTGTTGTGCATAACTTTACACCCAAAGTGGGTAAGCATGACGTAGCTATAGCTAATGGATCGACTGTCCCTGTACTAGGGAGTGGTAGTATTAATTTTTTCCCCAAAAATTCATCTTCTGACGTTCTAGTGGTCCCATCTTTCCCGGTTCAACTGATGTCTGTCGGAAAAATTACGAATGCTTTGAATTGTAATGTGATTTTCTCGCCCACTTCAGTCATATTTCAGGATCGAAAGACGAAAAGTACTATTGGTGAGGGAGTTTATTCTAATGGCCTTTACTTATTCCAACCCCCAAATAAAGCATGTCATGCATCTAACTTGATAGAAAAACATACCCTGCATAAACGTCTTGGACATCCATCAAGTCGCATTTTAAAACATCTTTTTCCTCTTATGTCATTTGAGTCTAGTGTTTGCGATGTTTGTCAATTTTCTAAGCAAACTCGTTTACCATTTCATAATTCGTTATCGGTATCGGCTAAACCTTTCGAGCTAATTCATTCAGACTTGTGGTCATCACCTATTGAATCTTATGATGGTTTTAAATATTTCGTTATATTTGTTGATGATTACTCCCGTAGTACTTGGTTATATTTGTTGAAATCTAAAACTGAAGTTTTCTCTATTTTCCAAGTTTTCCATCGTATGCTAACTAACCAGTTTCATGCCAAGATTAAAATTTTTAGAACAGATAATGGAACTGAATTTTGCAAAGGACACCTACCCGGATATCTTCTCGAAAATGGCATTGTGCACCAAACAAGCTGCGTGGGAACGCCACAACAAAATGGCGTGGCTGAAAGGAAAAATAGGCATATTTTAGAAACAACACGGGCGTTAATGCTTCAGATGAACGTTCCAAAAAGTACTTGGTCTCATGGGGTGTTGGCTGCAACATATTTAATCAATCGGCTACCTACTCGAGTACTTGAATTTAAATATCCATTAGAAGTTTTAAAAGACCGGAAGATTGATTTGTCTCATTTACGAGTGTTCGGATGTGTCTCGCTATGTTCATGTACAAGCACCTCAGCGGGATAAATTTGATTCGCGATCAGTTCGATGTGTATTCTTTGGGTACTCCTCCACGCAAAAAAGGATATAAATGCTACAATGTTGCGGCACGTAAACTTCTTATCTCCGAGACGTACGTTTTGATGAATGCGCATCATATTTTCGGTTAGAAAAAGACCAAAAAGACAGGCTCGAGGGGGAGTATTTGTGTGATTTGGCTCCTCTTGCGCCAATGATAAATAGAAAAGTACTAGCAAGAGAGCCGTCAACTATGTCAATAAGTTCGAAACGGTTATCTCCACTTTGAATGAAGCGACGACGTCAATTCCTATCACTGATCAAGCTTTGCATCCTACTGAAATTAATGTTGAGGTTGACCATGTTACTACTCAAGGTGTATCTCCGTCTACATGTGGAGATATTGGTACTTCTCAAATTACTTTACCAAAGACAAAGAATACCAACTACAACTATTCAAACTACGGCACCAACCACTACTTCCGGTTCTTGTACCGGCACATGGAACATCTACTACAACTATTCAGGCTACTTCACCAATTACTTCTCCAGCTGCTGCACAACCAAAACAAATATCAATTATTACTTCCGAAGCTGCCGCACCAACTAATATTTCTCAATCTACTGCACCAATACAAAGAAGATCAACTAGACAAACAAAAACTCGTAAAAATTAAAAGATTTCTTAACTTATCATGCAACCACGCATCCTATACAAGAGCACTTATCATTTAATAATGTTTCACAAACTCATTGTGCTTTTCTTACTGCCTTATCCGGGAGGACGAGCCAAAGAATTTCAAAGAAGCAAACGCAATTCAGCATTGGAAGAACTCCATGGGGGAAGAGTTACAAGCTCACGACGAGAATGGAACTTGGGATATTGTTCTGTCTACCACGAGGAAAAAAAGGTTGTTGGTTGTCGTTGGGTATACAAAATAAAGTACAGGAGTGATGGAACTATTGAACAACGCAAATCACGGCTCGTTGCAAGAGGGTTCACTCAAACATATGGAGAAGACTATAAAGAAACATTTGCTCCAGTAGCGAAAATGAATACTTTTAGAGTTTTAATGTCACTTGCTGCAAATCAAGGCTGGAAATTATTTCAGATGGATGTAAAGAATGCATTTTTACATGGAGATCTAAAAGAAGAAGTATATATGAGTGTGCCACCGGGCCATCCCGGCGAAGGCAAAGTAGGTGCGATATGTAAACTTAAAAGGCGATATACGGACTAAAGCAATCACCGCGGGCATGGTACGCAAAGCGTAGCTCAGTTCTTATGATGAATGGTCTTGACAAAGTAATGCAGATCCAACTTTATTTGTCAAACGAAGTGCGTCCGGGTATTATTGTGGTTTTAGTCTATGTGGATGATATAGTGATAACAGGTGATGATCATTACGAGATTACAAGACTCAAGACTCTATTGCACACCAAATTTGCTATAAAGGATTTAGGAATCTTAAGGTATTTTCTTGGTTTAGAAATTGCCTACTCTACTAAAGGTATTTTTATAAATCAAAGAAAATATATATTGGATTTCTTGAAGGAAACGGGAAACTTAGGGATAAAACCATCGGAGACGCCTATCGATTGTCGGCAAAGCTTGATGAAGATGGTGATTTGTTTCCGATCGTGGTCGGTTTCAAAGATTAGTGGGAAAGCTTATATACTCACCATTACAAGACCTCGACATCTCTTATGCCGTAAGTCTTGTAAGTAGATTTATGCATGCTCCTACGGTTCATCACATGCATCTTTGTCAATAGAATTTAAAAGTATCTTAAGGGGTCACGGGAAGAGGTTTGTGGATGCGTAAGAATGAACATAGCTCTATTACTGGTCATCGTTCTATTTCTATTTGGCCTACACGAGATGCAGATTGGGAATTTGGATGTCCTGTTGATCGAAGGTCGACAACGGGCCTATTGTACTTTTGTTGGTGGAAATTTGGTAACATGGAGGAGCAAGAAACAAAATGTAGTTGCTCGATCTAGTGCGGAGGCAGAATATCGAGCTATGGCACTAACGACTTGTGAAATAATTTGGCTCCGAGCCTTATTACGAGATTTGGGTTTTGCATCGTCTCAACCAACCAAGATGTTTTGCGACAACCAAGCTGCTATGCATGTTGCCTCCAATCCGGTCTTCCATGAAAGAACAAAACATATTGAAGTTGATTGCCACTTCGTACGGGAAAACTTGAAAGCCAATGTTATAAGTACGCCTTTCGTTCCTAGTGCTTTGCGGTTGGTCGACATATTTACAAAAGGACTATCGCTACTAAAATTAAAGAGATATTGGGCAAGTTGGGCTCAATTGACATCTACGCACCAACTTGAGGGGGAATGTTGGAGATAAATAAGGAGAAGATTGATACTGGCATATACTGTTTCCATACTAGAGTTTACCGTTAACACAACTTTCTCCCTTTAACAGATCATATCTTCTCTATATCAGGAAGGTTATCATCTATATGTAATATCTGTACCCATATCTCCATTGTACTGTGTTACAGATTCTTAATAAGAAAAGAATCATCTCTTCTCTTGTGGATGTAGGGTTAAAGAGCCGAACCACGTTAATCCTTTGTGTTTTTTGTTCAATCTTTACTCTGCCAACTGATTCTTCATTCCTCTTGCCTCAACAGTTCTTCCTGTTATAAGCAACTAAAGTTAAGCCAATGCCTGTTGTACTTGTGGAATTCAACATCAGCATTAATAAAGCAATTGTAATTCGTAGACCCATATAAGTTAGCTTCTTGTCAAATTCTCTATTTGGAATTGGTAGAGCTCCATCATGCATTGGGTTTTAGTATAGAGACTGCATGATATTGTAATCAGGTTTGTTGACATATAAATAACTATTTATAAATCTTACAATTGCTTCGGCTGTTTTTATACTGTTGATAGTTCTGTATCCCAGATAAAGGCTGATGCCGCATGGTACCTAAGACGGGACTTGACATTAGGTTCACTCTCATGTCATTATTATTTCTTAGCTATTGGGGGCTAGACTCATTGGTCATTGGGTATTGAAGGATTTTAAAAGCTCTTTATATTAGGGCACTACTTTTATGGGTGATGTTTGACAGTGTATGGTTGGAAAATTACAGCTGAATTTATTAGTCAGAGAGTGTACTTAATTAGACGGTTGGATGGTAATGGTTAAGTTGATGCATTGGGATCTGTAGATGGTAACTCGTAAGAGCAAAGATAGTTTTTTTTTTTTTTTTTTTTTTTGGAAGTCTCTTTTGTGAGTCCGTGCTGTTGTTAAACTGCTTGATGTTTTGAAAGGAGAAATCCGGCTTGATTTTGGAGACCAGAGTGAGCAATTGTTAGGACTCGGGGTGCAATGAATGTAAAAGTGCTGCTAGTTCTATCAGGAAACTCTATCCAAGACGTGATTGACCCCGTTATTTCACACAACATTGCGGTCTTGACTCTTGAAAGACCTTAGAACACATCCATTGTAAAACATAATAGCTCATTTTGAATTTGGGCACCCAGAGTCACTCAAAACTTCTTCAGTTGCACGCTGTACACAAAAAAGATCACCCAGAGTCTCGATTGGATAGTTTTGTTTGATTGGGTAAGTCGTCGAAAAATATGTCATATGCGTCTGGTATCAAATAACTCATAGAACCGTTGGCGTCAGATAACTCTAGAGTTTAGCCACCAAAGTAATCGGAAACTTGTGGCGAAATTTGTTAGTTGGCACCGTATTCCTGGAAACAAAAACCAACACTCTATTCCTGGAAATCGCCATTGGCACCGTCAGGTTCAACTTGGCGGTGCTAATTCTATCAAGTATAGTTCACCTCTTTGGCATTGTGATCATTGAACACCCCATACTCCAAATGTCTTCAAACAATTTGATCCCTTATTATAACAATTTGATTCCATAATGCAAGCGAGTTTATCCCCTATTGAATCTAGTTGGATCTCATGAGAAGAACCAAGGCAACAATCACCTGGAACTGGTATTGGCCTGAACACCTCTTTGTTAAAATTAAATGAAACAATTTTTGGGACGTACAATTGCGTACCTATGCAGAAGTAATCACCATTAAAGTATCTGCCTTGCTTGCTGCCTTCAAGCATACAACATTTTGCACTACTGAAATCTGAATCTATCCACCTCCACGAATCAGTACTTCGTTTGTATATTTGAATTTCCGGCGGCGTATAAAAAGGAAACTTAACACATAGCACCTTGTAATCACAGGTTTCAGCATCAAAACCAAAGGCCACAAAACAAGTCCGAAAAACAGAGTTTGTCTCCAATGTCTTGGGGAGAAGTCTACTTTTCCTTGTAGCAGGGTCCAAAAGAACAATGCCCTGGGTGATATTGAAATCATAGAAACAAAGTACGCCATGACAAGAACCTGCCATGGATACATAAGAATTTGCTAAACAAGGTACAAATCCTAGATCCCCCTAGCATGGTTAGAGCTGTGTTCGCCAGAAATCATAAGAAATGTAAGAATATTCAAGTGTTTCATCAAACTCAAAGACGAAGGTGCCTAACTTGGGGATGTTAGAGTCTTCTATATAGACACGATGGCGATGGCAGAACTATTTATTAATGCATACCACGATTTACAAACAGACTTGAATCGTAACAAAGATTTTACAAGCAGCCTTACCAATATCTCAAACATTATATCTTCTGGCATGCAGAGTTTAATTAGGGCAGTGAGTTGAGCTCGTCATCGACATGGTCGCCATATTTCCATTAGTCATCAATCCTAATTCCAAACTTAGATTATCAAAGAAGCCTGGTTGTTGCTGCATAACTAGAATACAAAAGATCGCAGGAAGGTAAAACCCATAAATTGACTGTAGAAGTCTGAACCCTAGCTACGTGTATATAAGTAGCTCGATAAAGACTAGCTACTTATATCGAGCCGGGTATTCTACTTGGCTGGGCCTATTACTTTGGGTTAGGATCTCCGATTTAATGTTGACCGGCGTTGACTATAGAGAAAGCTTACCCCTAACATATGATTTAAGTCCATATAAATTCTTGGAATTTTCCCACCACTAACACACAACCAACATTTGAACAATATAATTCTAACTAGAAAGTAACCCGTGCTGCGCACCGCGTCTAACATATATATTTCCTTGGTTTTCTTTATATTTCATTGCACATTTACATTATCGCGAGAAGTTTTTAAGAAATACAGTAATTGAAATTTCACCTTACTCGCCCATACATAGTACAGACATAGAGTTACATCTATTTGAGTAACATATGCGCACTTTGTATTCAACCTTTGGAATAAAGCTACCAGAAAGCAGTGACAGCACTGACAGGGGTTTTAGAATTTGGCGGAGCCAATCTTTTAGTATTCCCAACTTTGGGCTTGGGCTTAGGCTTAGGCACTGCTTTCATAGAGCTAGCCCATCCTAAGAAGACGTGTTTTCTTTCTCTAGCTTTTCTTTCTTCTTTATTCTATTACATGAGCATTGTCAGTGATAATATACGACTAGACAAGGACGATCCCGAAGGCTATGAGTCGATGAATCGATATAATCATCCCCTTTACGCATACATCGCATAATTTATTGTATTGAGTGTATGCGAACATTGTTTGTGAACACGTGGATGCCATCGAGATTTACGTTTTTATAATCTGGCGCTAGAGACAGGGACTCTGTCCCGGTAAAAGATTTATCTTATCCTGTGATTTAAGCACTCTGTCTGTTCCGTGCACCGCTCTCTGAAAATAACGATGCTTGGAGCGTTTTCTATTTCAGCATTCATAAAAAACGCTTGAAAATAACGTCTCTATGAGTCTTTCCACACATTATTTAGTAGATCTACGTCTTTATAAGAGTTTTCGAGCTTTGTGTCTTTGAAAAACAAAACATATGGATAGATCCACGTCTATCTCAGTAGATCTACATCTTCGAAAGTATTTTTAAGCTTTTATCTTTGAAAAGTAAAACCTATGGATAGATCCACGTCTATCTCAGTAGATTTACATCTTCGAAAGCGTTTTTAATCTTTTATCTTTGAAAAGTAAAACCCTTGGATAGATCCACGTCTATCTCAGTAGATCTACATCTTCGGAAACAATTTTAAGCTTTTATCTTTGAAAAATAAAACCCACGGATAGATCCATGTTCATTTCATACATTTATTAGAGGTTCCGCACCTTAGAAACGATTTTAAAGAAGTTAGTTAAATTACATCTTCGTCCATAGACTTTTTTATCATGTCTACGTTTCTTTTTCAAACTACGCATGCCTGTAGTCAAACTTATAAAATAAACCTGGGGTAATCAAGAGATCCGATACCTCTGAAGAGGGGAATAATAGTCGGATAATATCTTCTCACCTTCGGGGTCTGATTTCCGTGACTCTGCTAATAGGTTCCCAGTGGACCCCAGTTTCTATGTGTACTCTCTATCTTTTATATCCTGAGGCAACCTCTACCATCTGTGGTATATCTGGTAATGGATAGCTGTCTTTTGGACATGCCTTTTTCAAGTCGCTGAAGTCGATGCAGATTTTTATCCCTTTGTTCTTTTTCGGCACCACCACCATGTTTGCTATCCACTCCGGGTATTTTCTTTGGCCGAATTATTCCTGCGTCTAGCATCTTTTGTAACTCCGCTTCTATTTGCGGATGGTATGTGGTTGCTATTTTCATTATTCTTTGCTTAAATGGTCGCACGTCCTTCCTGATGTCTAACCTGTGACATGCGATATCAGGATCCATACCTGGCATTTCATCCATGTCCCATGCGAGGACATCATTGTATTTTCGCAGAAGGTTTATTGTTTTCTCTTCTTCTTCGCATCTATCCATGTCCCTATCCTTATCATCTTGGGCTCCTCTTCGGTTCCTATATGTTTACTCCTTTGGTTGGCTCTGCTGCAAAAAAAGTTTGCCTTAGGTTCGCTTAACGGGGATGGTTCTTTTATTTCTCTTCTTTGGTGCACCTTCCTAAATCTGGGACTTCGCTCGGTATGCCTCCTCCTTCTTTCGCTCGTATCATGTACACCTTGAATTCTTCCTCCTTTCTTGACTGCTTCGCTTTTCTCCGTTATCTTTTCTCTTTTTAGCTCCGCCTTCATAATTCTTCACATCTAGCTGATTGCAGGCACTGGATCTTTCTGAGTCTTCTACAATCTCTCCTATTCCGCTCGGCATTGGGAAACGTAGACATCAATGCAAGGTTGACGACACTGCTTTTATGCCGTGTAGCCATGGTCTTCCCAATATCATATTATACGGTGATTCCACATCCACCACGCATAGTGTTACCTTCACCTCTATTTCTCCTAGCGGCATACTTATAATTACCTCCCCTTTTGGTTTTGTTATAGCTTTGTTGAAACCATGTATGTTGTATGTAGTTGGTAGTAAATTCGTGTCGTTGCACCCCATCTTCTTGAACATGTGATAGAATAAGATGTCGGCTGAGCTCCCGGTATTTATCAAAGTTTTTTTGATATCCCATTCCTCGAGTCTTTCGCACCTTCGTTCTTTATCATTCTTCGCGTAGGTACAGTTATTACCAATGGATCTGTTCGCCCCTAGCTTCTATGTGGTATGTGATAGGATCCGGAGATGCCTATATATAATAAACCGCAATCGCACGGTGTCTACAATGCAGACAATGGCAAGTACGGGTCGTTCCCACGAGGAGCGGTGGAAATACCGTAATCAATATCTCTAATGAATTAACAGAAATGATTTTTGGGATTTTAGAATTGAATTTGAAACAATAAAAATAAATAAAAAGAATTAACAAAATGCAATGAGAGAGTGTCGGTAACCAGGGTCTACGGATTCCACCATTATTTCTATTCAATGCCGAAAATGATTCATAATTCTAAATACGCGTCTATATCTTTGTTCTATTGCAACACCTATTATCGGTATATTTTCTCTAATATAACTTGCATCTCCTAAGTATAACCCATCAAAGTCTCCAAAGCATGGCTTATCAAATTATAATAGCAAGCAAATCATTGAAACTATGTATTTATGCATTTACGATTATTATTTGCGTCGTCTAAGTATAACCCATCAAATGATTTAACCTAAGCATGGATTATCAAATACTATAACAAATAAAATTGCAAACCATATAAATTAATGCACTTTGGCTATTGTATTACAAAGCCGATGAAGCAACAACAATTATTCTATAGAAAATCAATAGAGCGTAAAGATAAAATTATTTGAATTAATTCATAATTGCCTAAAACCAAATATTTTCAATTTAATCATGGTCTATTGCTAGAAATGGTTTCCACCTAAGAACCCTAGTTATGAAATTTAACAAAACATGGAGATGGATTTCTTAAAACCCATAAAAATAAATTACTAGGAAAATGAAAATAAACCAATCGACTATGCGTCACCACAATCGAATCGCCTCTTCTCCTCTCCCTTGTTTTCTGCTCCAAGCCTTCACGGAACTTCCCAGCACACCGGCGGCAGCCTCCTCTTCTGCTTTTCTTTTTTTTTTGGCTCCCCTTCGCCTCCAAATCCCCCTGGTCTAAATACCAGTCTTGCGAGAAGTTTTATTAAACCTAACCTACCATTTGCCAAGAGCCCAAATTGGACCGTACAAGCCTTGCACAAAAGCCCAGTCTACTGCTCCGACTAACCTGACCCTCCAAGCATCCTCAGTTCAACCAATTTCCGTTCCTTTGCGAACAGCTGCATGCCTGCATCTGAGATTCCACTGAGCCAAAGAAAATCTCAATTCGACAGCAACTGAATGCTGCCGTTCTGTTCGTACATCAAGCCAAGGCTCCAAACTGCTGCAAATGCAACCATCTCGGCCAAATCTTGGTTCGTCTCCACTGATGTGTTGTTGTAGAACAACTTCCATGTTCTTCTTTCATTTATACTTCTCCATCTCGATCTCAAATTGCTTACTGCCAAGCTCGAAACAGATAAACCAACTCCAACTCGAGCTGCACCTTCACAGTACAGCTAACTGAACTTCATAATTTCTTCCATCTCCTCCATCACAGCTCCATCTTTGCACAACAACAGCACCACCGCCGACTGCACAGCAACCTGACAACAACACTCGTTTTCATGCCTGATCAACCCTCTTCTTGCACCATCGTTGTTGCCATATCAGCCAACTACGACCACTGCCTATGCATTACCGTCTGTTGCTCTTCAAAATCTCGAATAATGACTCAAAACAATAGGTGTGCAGTCTCTTCATTCCCTGGAGGCTAACCAACATCATAAATGAATACAACCATCCAGCTCCTGCAATCGTTTCCACCATCGACTGCAACCAACTAGCCGAGACAGCTAGTTTCATTCGCACCTGAGATCCTCTTTCAACTGTTGTATTTCATCTTCTCGTTGTCTGTCGTCCACGAGTATCAGCAGCTCATACCAAACCCAGCTTGAGATACAGACCATTCTCCGCTGCCGATTGCAATCGTACTCATCTTCTTCCTTTCCTTCAATAAATCAAACTCCATTTAACTCCAATTTCGTTTGCTGTTGTTGTATCCAATCCATGTATGCGTAAAGAAGTGATCGGCAGCCATGAACTGCAACCATGCCTTTTAACACCTTCGATCAGCATAACCCAGCCATTCATCACCATATACCACCGAGAGTTGCTAACCATGGCAGCAGTTATGTTCTTTATCTACCTGGTCTGCTTAAATATGAATGCCAGCAACTATTTAGAACCATCGACAACCACCATCGCCACTGCAACCATCCTCCATCAGTCGCACCATTTTACATTTCATTGAAAAATAGTGATATTAATGAGGCCACGTTCTTTCACCCATAGTGGGCCGTCAGGTGCTTGTGTGCTAACCGACAAAATTCTTTGTTTCATTAATTTATTTGTTCTCTCTGGCCGTGTGATGTGGCTTTAGTGTTGCAACCACCATAAGCAGATAACAAGGCAGACCACTATGTTTCTTATGGTGCCGCTAAGTAATGTCGGTGATTCTTATCCTACCACCATTTAGCTTCCACTTTAGCCTTTTATTCTCGGAGGATCTGAATTGTTTGTACTTTCTACAAAAGTACTAAAATAGTATCGTTAGCCAAAATATTGAGTCCTAGCTAATATAAATATGGGTATAAAATGTAGCACTTGCGTGCTTATCAACACCCCCACACTTATATTTTGCTAGTCCTCGAGCAAAACAAAGAATTGACCCGCTATACAGCTGGTCATATCATAAGAGAGAGTTAGACCCGCTACACAGCTGGTCATAAAATGAAAATTTGAAATACCATACCAAGACCCGCTACACAGCTGATCATTTTTTTTTAAACTCTTTTTTTCTTTTTTTAAGACCCGCTACACAGCTGATCATTTTTTTTTAAACTCTTTTTTTTTTCCAGACCCGCTACATAGCTGGTCATAAATTGATAAGAAAACGAAAGAATAGACCCGCTCAACAGCTGGTCATAAACTGATAAGAAAAAGAACAGACCCGCTCAACAGCTGGTCATAAGTTGCAAGAAAAATCCTGAAAAATAAAAGCAAAAAGTTAACCACTCCCCCACACTTAAACATTACATTGTCCTCAATGTAATTGAGTCATCCAACGTAAAAATAAAGATGGGAAATTCATAATATGCGAAAATAAACAAATAAAAATAAAACAAGAAAATAGAATTACCTCTTTGGAATATACATAAAGGATTCTCCATATACTAACAACCCGAAAATTTGGGGATCAACCCAAAATACAATATATACAACCGATGACAATCTCACACTCTCACGCTGTAGCAACGTAAAGATATAGAGACTATCAAAAGGAAAGAACCACCCTCAAACCTAGTTTTTGCAAAGGATATATCGTCAGTAAAAAGAATTACCGACTCAAGTGGTTCACTACGGATGGGAACTGAAACAATCTGGGAGTCATGCACAGGCAAAGAGAAATCACGAGATGCAAAATAATTTAGTAATACTGGAGAAGCACGCAGTTCTAATCCAAAATTAGGAAACTTCTGAAAAGTTGTGCCAACAATTCTAGGTATATTAACTTCTCCATTGGGTTTGTAAACCTGTACTAAATCATCATCATAATCATCATCAACCAAGGAATCAGTGGAATATCACAATAAAGATGATTAGAAGTAACCTTATAGATAGAGTGTAATGTCCCTAAGTCGTTAGACTTAACTACAGTGTCCTCTGAATTAACACATTTTTCATAAGCATCATTGTTATAGCACTGATATGTCATACCGTCTAAAAGAATGGTGTCCTCAATCCTAAACTCATCCTTTTGAATAGGCGAGTGATCATTAACACGATCAGGAGTTAGACTAAATACACCACCTTCACTTGGTATGACAATGTCTCTATTCCTATGATCACAACTATCAAGTTCATCATCATTCTCCATACACATTGATTCACAATTTAAATCGGTTTCATCATAAATGTCATGAGTATTAGAAAAATTAGAACATGTTTCCTCTGTAAGACCACAATCTTCTACCGACTGCGTTAGTTGAGCAATCGATAGATCGGTTTGTTCAAACAAGTTCAACAATATCGGCATGGGCTTTACTAAGCTCGGCAAAAAATAACTCATTAGCGTGGTCCGTTCAAGCAATGTCAATATTGAGGCGTTCTAACAAAGATAGTTGTGATGCCGATGGGTCACGATAAGATTGATCATCTCTCTCATATCTGGGACTCATATGTGTGTGAATAATAACCGGAATCGATATAATTTGTCTCATAACACGGGTAAGGTTGGTAATGATCATAACCTTCACAAGGTCCGGAATGATCATACCTATGAGAATAATTCCAATCATTATTTACACACTCGGCAGGTTCTTGATAATGAGAAGGTGCATACGCATACTCCTCATGTGAAATATCAGATGACTCCTCTGTCTCAGCTCTTTGGTAAGATTCCAAAAAGCTATAAAAGAAGTCAACTCACTAGAAACCATTGTACAAAGTAAAAATTTCCCAATAACTCACCTTGCAAAAGCTTTGTGAGAATATCAAGTACTTACTTTAGGCCTGTTGTTGACTCCAATCGCCGCTCTTCAGACTAAGGTACCTAAGAAAAAATCAAATAAGCTACGTAAAAAGAACTAAAAGAAAATATAAAAATAAAAGAAAAATAAATTATGTACAAAAATAAAAATAAATATGTACAAAATACCAATTACAATATTCCACTACCGCTCCCCGGCAACGGCGCCAAAAATTGATAGGATCCGGAGATGCCTATATATAATAAACCGCAATCGCACGGTGTCTACAATGCAGACAACGACAAGTACGGGTCGTTCCCACGAGGAGCGGTGGAAATACCGTAATCAATATCTCTAATGAATTAACAGAAATGATTTTTGGGATTTTAGAATTGAATTTGAAACAATAAAAATAAATAAAAAGAATTAACAAAATGCAATGAGAGAGTGTCATTATTTCTATTCAATGCCGAAAATGATTCATAATTCTAAATACGCGTCTATATCTTTGTTCTATTGCAACACCTATTATCGGTATATTTTCTCTAATATAACTTGCATCTCCTAAGTATAACCCATCAAAGTCTCCAAAGCATAGCTTATCAAATTATAATAGCAAGCAAATCATTGAAACTATGTATTTATGCATTTACGATTATTATTTGCGTCGTCTAAGTATAACCCATCAAATGATTTAACCTAAGCATGGATTATCAAATACTATAACAAATAAAATTGCAAACCATATAAATTAATGCACTTTGGCTATTGTATTACAAAGCCGATGAAGCAACAACAATTATTCTATAGAAAATCAATAGAGCGTAAAGATAAAATTATTTGAATTAATTCATAATTGCCTAAAACCAAATATTTTCAATTTAATCATGGTCTATTGCTAGAAATGGTTTCCACCTAAGAACCCTAGTTATGAAATTTAACAAAACATGGAGATGGATTTCTTAAAACCCATAAAAATAAATTACTAGGAAAATGAAAATAAACCAATCGACTATGCGTCACCACAATCGAATCGCCTCTTCTCCTCTCCCTTGTTTTCTGCTCCAAGCCTTCACGGAACTTCCCGGCCACCGCGGCAGCCTCCTCTTACGCTTTTCTTTTTTTTTGGCTCCCCTTCGCCTCCAAATCCCCCTGGTCTAAATACCAGTCTTGCGAGAAGTTTTATTAAACCTAACCTACCATTTGCCAAGAGCCCAAATTGGACCGTACAAGCCTTGCACAAAAGCCCGGTCTCTGCTCCGACTAACCTCGACCCTCCAAGCATCCTCGGTTCAACCAATTTCCGTTCCTTTGCGAACATTGCATGCCTGTCGCATCCGAGATTCCACCGAGCCAAAGAAAATCTCAATTCGACAAAGAATCGAATGTCGCCGTTCGTTCGTACATCAAGCCAAGGCTCCAAACTCTGCAAATGCAACCATCTCGGCCAAATCTTGGTTCGTCTCCACTGATGTGTTGTTGTAGAACAACTTCCATGTTCTTCTTTCATTTATACTTCTCCATCTCGATCTCAAATTGCTTCTTCGCCAAGCTCGAAGCAGATAAACCAACTCCAACTCGAGCTGCACCTTCACAAGTCTGACTAAGCTGAACTTCATAATTTCTTCCATCTCCTCCATCACAGCTCCATCTTTGCACAAAACAGCACCACCGCCGATTCGCACGACAACCCGACAACAACACTCGTTTTCATGCACGATCAACCCTCTTCTTGCACCATCGTTGTTGCCATATCACCCAACTACGACCACTTGCCTATGCATTACCGTCTGTTGCTCTTCAAAATCTCGAATAATGACTCAAAACAATAGGTGTGCAGTCTCTTCATTCCACGGAGGCTAACCAACATCATAAATGAATACAACCATCCAGCTCTGCAATCGTTTCCACCATTTGCGCAACCAACTAGCCGAGACAGCTAGTTTCATTCGCTTCGAGATCCTCTCTCAATTGTTGTATTTCATCTTCTCGTTGTCCGTCGTCCACAGTATCGCAGACTCATACCAAACCTGACTTGAGATACGAGACCATTCTCCGCTGCCGATTGCAATCGTACTCATCTTCTTCCTTTCCTTCAATAAATCAAACTCCGTTGAACTCCAATTTCGTTTGCTGTTGTTGTATCCAATCCATGTATGCATAAAGAAGTGATCGGCAGCCATGAACTGCAACCATGCCTTTTAACACCTTCGATCAGCATAACCCATCCATTCATCACCATATACCACCGAGAGTTGCTAACCATGGCAGTGAGTTATGTTCTTTATCTACGGTGCGCTTAAATATGAATGCCAACAACTATTTAGAACCATCGACAACCACCATCGCCACTGCAACCATCCTCCATCGGGCCGCACCATTTTACATTTCATTGAAAAATAGTGATATTAATGAGGCCACGTTCTTTCACCCATAGTGGGCCGTCGGTGCTTGTGTGCTAACCGACAAAATTCTTTGTTTCATTAATTTATTTGTTCTCTTTGGCCGTGTGATGTGGCTTTAGTGTTGCAACCACCATAAGCAGATAACAAGGCAGACCACTATGTTTCTTATGGTGCCGCTAAGTAATGCTAGGTGATTCTTATCCTACCACCATTTAGCTTCCACTTTAGCCTTTTATTCTCGGAGGATCTGAATTGTTTGTACTTTCTACAAAAGTACTAAAATAGTATCGTTAGCCAAAATATTGAGTCCTAGCTAATATAAATATGGGTATAAAATGTAGCACTTACGTGCTTATCAGTATGTCACCTGCTTCAAACATGATCTTATATTTTTGCCATTCGTGCAAGGGTCAGTGGAGGAACCAAAAAATGAATGTTGGGTGGCTTGAAAACAAATTGGCTTGACTTGGGCTGGCTTAAACCTATTGTTTAGGCTTGATTTTTTGTAACCAAACACAATTACACTACAAAATGTAATTTTTTTGGACTTTGGGCTGGCTTAAGCCGGCCAAAGTCATTACATATATCCGCCCATGGCAAGGGTGATATCTTTTCGATCGTCGAGATCTTCCTTCCTTCATAATCACGCTTGTGGATTTGCCCTGTGAGTCATGCACTGAAATCTGTATTATCTATACCTGACTTTGTTATCATATTGCACTGTAGACGTTTGCTCCCTTTTTATGCTCCGATATTCTTTACTATTATTGTGGATCTACTCGCTCCGTGTATTGTATGCATGCTTGCTCGCTCTTCTTCTCGCATCAACTGGTTTTTCTTTCTTTTATGTGTAGAAAACCTCAACTTGAAATATATGGGTAACTTCTCCCACTATCTCTATGGAAATCTTTTTCAGATTTGTAAACTTTGCTCTTCAAAAGGGAATTTATTCTATAAAACTTCTTTCCTAACTGAAAACTGTGGTTTTAATGGGTGATCCCACATGTTTTATTTTCGCAAAAACGATTAAATTTTTTCAAAAACAAGAACAATAAGAAACTCCTCTTAAAAGAAATTTTTTGAAAAAGAAACTCAACTTAAAATTTTCACAAACAGGTGTGATCCCATTCCCGAGCTGGTTTCTAGCGCCAAAATGAGGTAGTAGAAAATCCTTCTACTACACCCCTTAAACAATCTATCTATAAAGTAAATTATGAAACCATTGTAAAGAACACTTAAAGAAATTTTATTAAGTTTAGAAATCAATACAAAGAAGATAAAACCCTAACTTGAGAAGCAAATAACTTTCTCTCTCCTAAAGTTCTGTCTCAACTCTCAAAAAGACCTCTCCCTCACCACAAGGGTGGCTGGTCCTATATATAGGGATTTTACATAGTGGAGGACAGCTAACAAAGCCCCTATTTTCGGATCTTACGTGCGACATCTTCGCACCCAGGTATCTGGTCTTTTCGCACGTGCTCTAAACTTCGTACAAGTTCCACATTTTACCGTGACTTTGTGACGTCACTGATTCCGTCATTCAGGATATACCATGTGCGAATTCCATTCGCTCCTTTCTAATTCAGATGCTTCGCGTGATTTATCTGCCGTGCAGTATTTAACCCCTATACCGATCATACCGATTCGGCCAAACTTCAACTGATTTAGGTTACACAGTTACTTATGTTACTGTTATTATGAAAAAAATCATTGGAATTTGGTTGGATCTATAAATCCTTTTTTTTTTTACCAATGTCACACGTTTTACTGTGATTTAAACAAACTCTTGAGAAATTGTTAGATTTATTCCTAACATCTCTATTGATTTTAGATTTGATATATGGTTTGAATGTGCTACTATTAATCCAACCAAGACTGTTTACACTTTTCATTATTTTACCATGGAATCGATGAGGAATGGTAGGATTCTATTGTCATATTGGGTATTGGGACTAGTGTTATGTGGTTTAACTACCACTGTAATCTGTTTGAAACTTCAGAAATATGTGTAATTGTTGGATACTTCAGACTCAGTACTACAATCACTCTTAATCTTGAGAGTTTTTTGATCAATATATTTGAGAGGCTTGCCTCTTTACGAAAAAAAAATATATCATGGGCCATGCTGCCACGGACCAGAATACGCGTGACAATGTGCCAAATTCCATGTAAGATAAACCACTTATTATAAGGGATTGACATATACCCCGAAGAAAATTGGCACCATATTTACATGATAGAGCTGCATATGGAGATACCAACATAGCGGGGATACCAATCCAGAAATCTAGTTCGTAGGATTTTTTTGTTTAATATAGATAGGTATATCCTCTTGTAAGGTTTTGGTATTTGCGCAATATAGTCCCGCTTAGATCATTTAAAGAGAATCTTACGATATAATAAAATTGTTTGATTATATGTAATAGTGGTACAATTGTTTGTGTTGTTCTTTGGTACTACGTTTTATGGTTCTCAAACTTTACGAATGACCTTTTTATTGTTCGTTTTTTCTCATGTTGTTATAGTGAATAGAGTCGTTCTAAAGGATGTCCAGAAATATGTTGTTAACTTTTCAATTTTTGTAGGAAAAAAAGTCATAAGTTGTTGTGGACAAAATTTGTGAGTTTAAAACTAATTTATACTAATGAAAGTATAATAACTTAAAGATTGTAATCACTAAAAAAATATATTGATTAGAGGTTTCATCATCTATCACCAAACATCCAGGATGGAACCGGGATTTATTGTTTGGATAGATATGTATAGGTAAAAATTGGCGGCCAAAATTCGTAGTTTTTTTTTTTTTTTTTTTTTTTTTTTTGGTGTGTCATCAAGATATCAGATAGATTGTAAGGCATTTTATTTAATAGTTTGACTTAATAATTTTTGTTATAGTTTTCGTTTTGTCCATATATAATTTGATATTTAAATAGAGTTGTATACTATACAAGCCCATTACCTATAGCTTTCAAAGCAAGTAGCAGCGAAAAGTCACAATTTTTTTTAAAAGATTCAAGGCTCTTTAAGTGATATCTAAAATAATGGGTGACAAATATATGAAAGCTTAAATATCCAAGCCTAATATTATAATTAAGAAAATTTACGGGGGATAACTAGACTGTTCCCTACCATACCTAGTGTAGCTCAATCCTGTCAAACATTATCATTAATCGATTAGAGTTAACATTTAATCCCTCTCATACCGGTAGCCCCAGAGTACCTCAATGAGAACATACATCATATACTTCCTTATGTTGTCACACGCTTTAACGATAAATATGCAAGTAATACTCTGAGAACAACCTAATGTAACATGTTATTAAGTTTAATCTTATAAGAGAGCATTAGGTTCCTTGAATTAGCAATGCAAAAAGCAACGAATAATCTATTTAACATTGGTCAAGCTTCTACATATAATTACATGAAGGTAATGGGCACAATCAGTAACCATACTATACTAATTTTGATTAAGGTTATGGGTACGTGTATCAGTATGGACGATTATATTTCTCAAACCTTGGTTTAGCTGGAAATATGTTTCCATATTCATTCAATTTGCAAATTAAACAAATAAGAAAACCAGCATACACGCACAATAATATTAAAAGTAAAACATGAATGATAAAAGATATGGTGAAGATTAAAACGAAATATCCACTTTGATTCATATTTTTAGGATTTCGATTTATTACACACAAAAAATAAGAATGTTACCTATATATTGAATGGGTTTATGTTCTGGTACTTAATTTAAGTTTTACCTTATAAGTTTTCTCTCCTCAATCTCCTTTTACAGTAGTCCTCTGTGTCGGTAGTTAAATGTGCCTTAACAGTGCTTGTACATATATTATGGTTGCCTTGTTATTCTAAGGCAACCATAATAATTAATAGATACCAAAAAATTCAACGACCCAAACTTAGGAATGCAAGCTACTGCTATTGAGGAACACTAAAAAAAATGAATGTTCTCATCCATGGCATAATAATTAAGAAACTTACAGTTTGATGATCAAAATAAATTGATCACTATGTGATTTTGATGGCCTTTTATAAGAATTAACTCCAGTACTTCTTAGAAAATATGAGTGCTCGAAAGAAGTAAAAGAGCTTGTGATTTTCCATGTGAGTTCCAACATCGAGTTTGATTAATGAGAGCACTAGATACTCGTATGATTAACACATTCTAGTTGTAAACGTTCTTCATCTCTCGAAATCCTACTACTATAACCTTCCCAGTGTTTTCCATACCTTTTGCTTGGATGTTAAATCAAGAAGAATCTTCAACAATGACAAATGATCATTGATTAACCTTGGAACTATAATATAATATATAATAATCTATCAAGAAAATTATAATAATTTTCAATATGAGAAGCAAATAGTGTCATATTAGAACTTCCACATCTTGCTTCTTTGGTTGTTGAATATCAAATCTGTTTCAAGTAAGATTAACATAAGGAAAAGTTTTAACATATCAAAAAGATATCATCACAAGCACTATGCACCAATAAAAACATGATTATAAAAATTTATATTTTATGTTATCACAATAAATATAAAATGTTATTTTTTTTAAGTAAATGCGAAAGATTATTATATATATATGTATATATATATCTATATTTTAAAAGAAGTGGTGTGTGTAGACTTATAAATCCGACCATCGATTTCGTCATCCCACGGTGCAGATCGATTCGTTATATGTTTTATATAGCGTCTGTCGGATCGTTGGGTTCCCTGATTTGACTATGCTTCCATAATAAGATATCTTGACCATACAATTTTGCTTGGGGTGTACCACTCCAGACCAGAGGTCAAGAATTGTCCTATATAGAATTTGGGTACAATCCTAAATAAATTGGTACCCCCATTAGCATCAAAATCACTTATCCATGTATTATTCAAAGTACTTCATTTAGTTGTACTATACTCTGCTTCTACTGTTCTTTTTATGTTTCTTGTCCCTTTGGTTTTCATTTTTAAGGTTTTTCTTTTGGGGTTTTTTTTTGACTTGCACTGAAAAACCTAAAATTTGGTAGGTAGCCGCCATGTACTACTCCATTTCCTAGGTACAACAAATTTAGGAATTCTCTTTTCGTTCTTCTTTGTAAAGATCCAAGAGCTCTTTTTCTTTTCCCTCTTGGTGAGAAAATAAATTGTGTGATAGTTATTGTCTTGGTTTACACTTAAAAATGATAGTTCAAAGCCTATGGCACACTAACCCAGTAGTAAGCCCGATAGCTATTCACTAAATAAGGTTCAAGGCGAAAGCTACCTATCACCATGCAATTTATTTCCGTTTGAACTCTCTTTAGTGTCTGTCTGCATTGTCATTGCATTTTAGTAAGTGAATTTTCATTCATGTGGGTGATTGTTGGAAAACTAGATCCAGTATTCGTGGATGAATGGAAAATCCATGCCTAGTACCTAATCGAGTTGGGTTTTGGAATTAATTGGTTTAGCCCAATTAAGTTTCTGATCGGGTTAGTTAGGTTATTTGGAAACCAAATGAAAGGTTCTCAGAAACGTGAAAGGACCTGACCTTTCATATGAAACCATTGAACAAAACTCCATGGAGCATCGCAATGCTTCAATGAAGAGGTATTAGCATCTTCTATAAACACTGGTGCATTCTCTCAAACAAATCTAATAGCAAAGAGTTAATATTTATGAGTTAACTATTATAATATGTATTTGCAAGTTAAATAACATACCAACTTAAAACATCAAGTCATCGTCCCAAACAAGTTTAGAAGAGTACTTAATTTCATATTATAACAATTCTTGATATAATATAATATGGTGTCTTCTATATAATGAGGTAACAACAGATGTGTCACATGTGATACCACATATTTCACATATTCTCATTACATTTTTTTTTTTTTTACAAAGAAAAGGGAAAATTATATTAAGATGTAAGAGTCACCAGAAGTGACTGATACAAAGAAAAAAGAAATAAAACAAGAAGAGATAATGATTATCCAGAGCCGATCACTGCCTCCAAATTACATATAAGAGTGCTTAAAGAAATACCATCAAAATCTTAGTAGGCAATGCCCAATTAAAAAGAGTACACTTTACAACAATAAGTTTTATATATCCGAAAGTTTAGTTAGAGTTTAGCTTTAATCATATATATACATTTTGTATGGCATAAAACTTCTAATAAACCATATATTTTGATATTGGAGCACAAGCCGACACCAACCTTGAATACCATATTCTTCAGCTTCTTACTCTCCCGACGTTTGAAATTGCGGCCAATAATCTTCGTAGCTATTTCAATAACTGATGATATACTAAGAAAGATAAATTCCAAGTCTCCCATTACCAGAATTCGCCGCTGAGTGATGGTCAAAGCTCCTATTAGTGCCATAGTTGCGAAGCCAAATCCAACGTCTACGAAGCCATCCAAAATAACCATCCAGAATTTTGTGTTGTCAGTATCATCCTTTTCACCTTGAGTCCTGCAAACACAAAATATGGATAGTCTGATTTCTAACCAGTCTCCATCAGCATCCTTCCCAGTAAGGGGTCCAAGTTAAGAAAGTAAGAAACCCACCTTTAATTTTATTTTTTTAATATGGAAATTCTTAAAATTAAGAATTATTTTTAAAATTAATATATTGTTATTATATGTATAAAATAATAAGTTATTATTTTATCGATTAATTAATATCTCTTTAAAATAATATGATTTTGGTGGTCCCAAGCCTATTATTTTATAGATGTTTTACTGTATCTCTCAAGCTCCCATAAAAATATTTCCGAAGCATAAGTCTGGTTTTTGGTGCGAAACATACTCTAACACAATCTAACCGTGTTACAATAGGTCAAATAGAAACATAAACTCAACCAATTTCATATGTGTACAAACAAATTATCTTAACTAAGGAAAGGATTCTAATACAATTTTAACCAATTCATCACTTTTCTCTTGAGAATTTAAACCAAATTAAAACTTAAACTAAACTGAACAAGATCCAAAAGCCTATACATACCAAGATTTTATGAATCATAAATTCCAATTATCGAGACTGAAGTATTCATCCTAAAACTTAAAACTTTCATTGTTAATATCTCTATTCCCTTCCTAGTTGAATAAATTTCTACATCTAAGCAAACCTAAATCAAATCAACAGAGATAGATTCATTCATAGTTTCAAGTGAAATACCGAATCAAACTTCACCGGTCTTCCAAACAAGATCTCACTCCAGGTTTAGATCGCATACGGCTATAGAAAAACGACATTGAAATCAAAATTCAACCATAATTTCAAATCTCACCTTCAATTTGCGAATCAGGCTAAATATATAATCCAAACAAGAGGGGAACCAGTTGATTTCTACCTGAATCCAAATGAAATTAACGATTTCTTCGAAAACTCAAGATCTTCACTTGAATTATCTATGAATCGAAGAAAACTCGAGAGATGGAGGGAAAAGGACATAGAGTTTTCAGAGTAAAAACGAGATAAGTTAGACTGATAAATCGATGAGTAGAGAGTTGGTTTTGCTATTGGCCCCCAAAAATTATGTAGGCCGTCGTTTCTTCCTATAATGGACCTGAAGGTCACAGGTTCGAGCCACGCTCTCCATAATTATTTTTTAAAATTTATCAGAAAAGCTTAATGGGACGAATGTTTGATCACTGAATAATGTTTGAAAGTGGTCTAAGATCACAAACACTATAATATTAATGGTCTTTAAGTTTTATCCCTTAAAATACCACAACTGTTCATAAATGCGACATCCATCGGATCATGCAAAACACATTTGTTTTTGTAAGATAAATTTTGGTTTTTTTGTTACTAACACTCGTTTTTTTTATTTGTTTTGGTCTTTCGGTTCTTTTGTAACGTTAAACCAAAACCAAAACCAACCACCTAGAATGATTTTTCTGGTCTCTGGATTTTTCTATTTCTGAATGTTTAGGTCTTTGTTTTTTTTTGGTTTTGGACAGGTTAGGTCTGGAAACCTAACTATGGGAAGCCCTAAACGTGTGTAAAGATAAGCATCCCCTACCATATAGCATGCCCAATAACGCACTCTGTATCGTCCACCTCTGTTAAACATAACATTTACTTTTGGTATCTACCACCACTTCTTTCTTCATTTCACCTACTTATTACAGATCCACAATTCCCATCTCAGTCTCTCTGTTCCCTTTCATAAACCCTAGATTAGAATCAGATATCTTACTAAACCCTCCTCCATAAATCTTTTATTTGCTTCAGGGCTTATAATTCATTCATGGAGTATTTAAAATCATCACTCGAAGAAATTACATTAGATATTTTGACCCGATTACCATCTGAATCGGTGCTTAATTGCAACTCATTCTGCAGAAATTGGAGAAATATCATTTCTCATCATCCATCATGCTCCACAAACATCATCTATATCGTCCTTCTTCTGATTCTGGTAAGTTGGGTTTTATTGCTTTAACCAAATTGGATGATTCTAATGATAAATTATAGTATTTTGAGATTCATGATCATTCAACAACACCTATTCAGAGAATTTAAAGGATTAATTTCACCCCTCCTGTAGATACAAAATACCGCACACTAATAATGTATGCGAAGTAACGATCACTAAGACTAAGCGAAGACTATCGCGTAAAGCTTGTTCAGAATTACGCACCAGATGATGTCAGCCTAATCACGAGTAAAGTGTGAAGATTCTACGAGGTTATAGAGCGCGTTCGAAAATAGTCAATAAAAGTGTGCGAGAATGGCGCACGGCAGATCCGAAAATAAGGGGAATATTAGTTGTACTCCACTATATCTTAGTTGTCATCCACTATGTAAACACCTATATAAAGATAAAGGAAGGGGAGAGAAAAGGAGGACATACTTTGGAGAGAGACATATTTTTGTAGAGAGATACTTTAATTTCTTTATCATCTTCTTCCCCAAAAACTAGATCTAGAGAGCTCCAAATACTCATTAATGGAGATTCTAAATGTAACATACATGTAATTACAACAATCACTAGTGAAGAACCATGGATGTTGATCACATTGATCGAACCATGTAAAAAATCCTTGTGTATCTTCATATTTCTAGTACTTATAGTTGAGATTTAGAAGATTAATATGATTTAGATCTAGAAATTATAATAAGGCGTGTTAGTTGTGGGATTTCCTGCAACTACATTGGCGTCCAGAAACAGGGAGAGATTAAAGGATTTTATCCTACCTGTGACAAATCTTACCATATCTATAAAATTCAGAGGCAAAAATGAAATTTCAGTGGAAAAAATTCATCTTCAGAAGACAAATGATTTTGAAGTTAGGAGAAATCAATAGGAACAAGACAAAGAGGAAAATTCTATGAAGAAAGGCGGTGAAGTAAAGTAAATTTAGTACGTCAGGAGAAGAAGGAAAATAAAGGAAGAGCGAAGATAAGGATAAGAGGCAAGGCGCTGCGACTTCAATCGCAAACGAGTTATAGCATAGATGGTTCAAGTTGGAACAAACAAGCAATAGGTCTCGGGTTCGAATTCGCACAAATATAAATTTTTCTTTTTCTTCTTATCTCTAAGGGCGAATAAAGGAATAAGGGAAAAATGTTATGTGACAATTTCGCACAAGAGAAGCTGAACAGCGGGTTCGCATGGAAGTGTACAAGCCAGGAGTCATGCGGTCGTTTGATTGATTACTTTACACAAGTGAGGCAGTAAAGTGGGTCAAACATTTACAGAACGAGTTGTAGTACTCAGGTTCGAGTCTCCCTCTTCGCACAAATTTTTTGCCTCGCATATGTTTATATTGTAAACATTTCCTTCGCAGACGTTTACCTTGCGAATATTTGCACCACAAACTTCACATATGTTCGCTTACTTCACACAGATGTTTACTTTGCATCTTCCCAAATACAAGCGCGAAGAAGAAATGAGTAACCAGCAAGCCCAGTTCACCCAAGCCCATTGCAACCTCAACAACCTATGCGATATTTTCACACAACTAAGATCCAGTGATTAGTAAAGCAGCTCATATACTTCTAGAGCGAGATTGACATCAACAAGAAATCACATGAAAGCTAAGTACCACTTTCCTAGAACATTTTACTTATAACAAATAACAAGATTTTGATTTGGTTTACAAAATGCGATACAATCGCACAATTACAAAGATTCCAGAATTACAATTTATTGAGATTTCTCTTCAATATTTGCTTTGCTTCAAATGATATTGTATTTAACATGGAGAGAAGTAGGGGGCAAAATAAGACCTCATAGACAAGCTAAGTAAGACCTATACAATAGGCTACATAAGCCCTCATTAGGATCATTTCCATGGAAGATATTTATCAAATGAGACGAAACAAGTTATTCAGAGGAAATCAAAACAAACAAAAACGATTTGAAATAACATATAAATGAAAATTATTGATAAGAGAAATTTTGAATACTAATTTAATTTCTTAATTGCATTACAGCATAGCATGAGGCAAAGAACATGGAGCAATAATTTCTCATGATTGATTCGCAATACTTCTTATATTTCGAGGATTAGTACATCTTATACTTCTTCAAGGATACTTCATACTTCGTATACTTCGGGATGATACTTCATATATACTTCTCAAAGCTTCGGAATTTCACAAAAGAATAGAGGCAAGTACGTACTTTTCAAGTCCAGTATTCTTTCGCTCGTTCCTCCAACAACAAAGATCAAAGACTACTCCAACATCACGTATCTCGCACCAACAACTACAACAAGGTGGATTTTTCCTTAAAAATCGCTCTTCAAGCAATATTCAAGAAAAAGGAGGCAAAATGTAGATACAAAATACCGCACACTAATAATGTATGCGAAGTAACGATCACTAAGACTAAGCGAAGACTATCGCGTAAAGCTTGTTCAGAATGACGAACCAGATGACGTCAGCCTAATCACGAGTAAAGTGTGAAGATTGTATGAGGTTATAGAGCGCATGCGAAAAGAGTCAATAAAAGTGTGCGAGAATGACGCACGCCAGATCCTAAAACAGGAGGAATATTAGTTGTACTCCACTATATCTTAGATGTCATCCACTATGTAAACACCTATATAAAGAGAAAGGCATGAGAGAGAAAATGAGGACATACTTTAGAGAGAGACACATTTTTGTAGAGAGAGACTTTAATTTCTTTATCATCTTATTCCCCAAAAACTAGATATAGAGAGCTCCAAATACTCATTAATGGAGATTTTAAATGTAACATTCATGTAATTACAACAATCACTAGCGAAGAACCATGGATGTAGATCACATTGATTGAACCATGTAAAAAATCCTTGTGTCTCTTTATATTCCTAGTACTTATATTTGAGATTTAGGTGATTAATAGGATTTAGATCTAGAAATTATTATAAGGGGTGTTAGTTGTGGAATTTCTTGCAACTACATTTTTGGCGTTCAGAAATAGGGAAAGAGTAAAGGATTTTATCCTACCTGTGATAAATCTTACCAGATCTATAAAATTCAGAGGCAAAATGAAATTTCAGTGGAAGAAATTCATCTTCATAAGAAAAATGATTTTGAAGTTAGGAGAAATCAATAGCAACAGGATAAAGAGGAAAATTCTATGAAGAAAGGTGGTGAAGTAAAGTAAATTTAGTACGTCAGGAGAAGAAGACAAATAAAGAAAGAGCGAAGATAAGGATAAGAGGCAAGGCACCGTGGCTTCAATCGCAAACGAGTTATAACATAGATGGTTCAAGTTGGAACAAACAAGCAATAGGTCTCGGGTTCGAATTCGCACAAATACAAATTTTTCATTTTCTTCTTATCTCCAAGGGCGAATAAAGAAACAAGGGAAAAATGTTATGTGTTAATTTCGCACAAGAGAAGCTGAACAACTGGTTCGCATGGAAGTGTACAAGCCAGGAGTCATTCATTCGAGTCCGCACTCATACATATTTTTGATATACGTTTGAGCAGTTATGAGCAAATCTAAAATGAATATGTGCGGTCGTTTGATTGATTACTTTACACAAGTGAGGCAGTACAGTGGGTCAAACATTTACAGAACGAGTTGTAGTACTCGGGTTCGAGTCTCCCTCTTCGCACAAAATTTTTGCCTCGCAGATGTTTATATCGTAAACATTTCCTTCGCAGACGTTTACCTTACGAATATTTGCAGCATAAACCATATGTTCGCTTACTTCACACAGATGTTTACTTCGCATCTTCCCAAATACAAGCGCGAAGAAGAAATGAGTAACCAGCAAGCCTAGTTCACCCAAGCCCATTACAACCTCAACAACCTATGTGATATTTTCGCACAACTAAGATCCAGTGATTACAAAAGCAGCTCATATACTTCTAGCGCGAGATTGACATCAACAACAAATCACATGAAAGCTAAGTACCACTTTCCTAGAATATTTTACTTATAACAAATAAAAAGATTTTGATTTGGTTTACAAAATGCGATACAATCGCACAATTACAAAGATTCTAGAATTACAATTTATTGAGAATTTCTATTGAATATTTGCTTTGCTTTAAATGATATGGTATTTAACATGGAGAGAAGTAGGGGAAAAAATAAGACCTCATAGACAGGTCAAGTAAGACCTATACAATAGGCTACATAAGCCCTCATTAGGATCATTTCCATGGAAGATATTTATAAAATGAGACGAAACAAGTCATTTAGAGGTGTTTATGGGTAAAAATCGTTTCTGCTGATTTCGGTAATTTCGGTAGGTGAGTGAGAAACTGGTTCAAACCCTAAACAAATGTGCTGCACGTGAGCACTTTATAGATTCGAGAGATCAATCTGTACAAGTCCGGCCTAAACCAAGAAATGGCGGTTCCAGACTTGCTTCGGTCACAAAGTGGAGGAGAAGGGTTGATTTGGGGAGGGAAGCAAAGAAAGGTGTTGAGGAGAGTAGTATCTCGACTTGTATCAGAAAGTGAAAGCTTAGGAAGCTTGCAAGAGATGAAAGCTTTTTGGGAGAGCTTGCAAAGTTGCCTTTCTGAGAATGTAGTATTTTTCTCCTGACCGAGACTTGTCCTCTGGTGGAAATAGGTAAGACCTATTTATACAAGTCGAGATTGAAACGTACCCTGGCCTCATGAAGGAAGAGAGTAAAGGGTGAAATAATGGGAGGAGGTGGTAACCGCATGGTTTAATGGGTGAAAACGTTTTCACCTTTATTTCCTCTTTTATTTGACCGCTTTATTCCTTTTCACGCTTTCTTAATGTGAGCGTAGTGTACGCCGCATCTTGTGATCACAAACCAAACCAAAACCCTAAAGAAGCATCCCCCATTTTGTGTTGATGTCTCGAGTGTTGGTTGCATCTTGAGTGCAAGTGGCGCTGCTAGTGGCGCGTGTGGCATGTGCCAATGGCATGTGCGGAATGCCTTGGTGGTAGTTTGCACGGTTTGCAAGTTGGGCTACCAGCGTGTGTGCTTGGCATGTGCCGATGGCATGTGCGGAATGCCTTGGTGGTAGGTTGCGCGGTTTGCAAGTTAGGCTACCAGCGTGTGTGTTTGGCATGTGCCAATGACATGTGCGGAATGCCTTGGTGGTAGGTTGCACGGTTTGCAAGTTAGGCTACCAGCGTGTGTGTTTGGCATGTGCCAATGGCATGTGCGGAATGCCTTGGTGGTAGGTTGCACGGTTTGCAAGTTAGGCTACCAGCATGTGTGTTTGGTATGTGCCAATGGCATGCGTGGCCATTAAGGCCGTGACCTTGATAGGGAAACTAGCTAGCGAGCATGTTGGCATGTGCCAATGGCATGCATGGCCGTTAGGGCCGTGACCTTGATAGGGAAACTAGCTAGCGAGCATGTTGGCATGTGCCAATGGCATGCGTGGCCGTTAGGGCCGTGATTTTGCTAGGGAAACTAGCTAGCGAGCATGTTGGCATGTGCCAATGGCATGCATGGCTTTTAGGGCCGTGACCTTGATAGGGAAAATAGCTAGCGAGCATGTTGGCATGTGCCAATGGCATGCGTGGCCGTTAGGGCCGTGATTTTGATAGGGAAACTAGCTAGCGAGCATGTTGGCATGTGCCAATGGCATGCGTGGCCGTTAGGGCCGTGATTTTGATAGGGAAACTAGCTAGCGAGCATGTTGTCATGTGCCAATAGCATGCGGGGCCGTTAGGGCCGTGGCTTTGGTAGAAAAAGGCCGCTAGCGAGCATGTTTGCATTTGCCAATAGCATGCGGGGCCGTTAGGGCCGTGGCTTTGGTAGAAAAAGGCCGCTAGCGAGCATGTTGGCATGTGCCAATAGCATGCGGGGCCGTTAGGGCCGTGGCTTTGGTAGAAAAAGCCGCTAGCGAGCATATTGGCATGTGCCATTGGCACGTACGGCCATGTTGACCTAGTTGCACGTTTTGCAAGCCTAGGGCGCTATATTTGGCATGTGCCAATGGCATAGCGGCTTAGTTTGGCATGGTTGCCAATGAATGTGATACGGAGTTTGGTTTTAGCGTTGTTGCCCATGGTGCGCAGTATGCGGCTTGGTTTGGCGTTGTTACCATGGTGCGCACGGTGCGGCTTGGTTTGGCATGGTTGCCACGGTGCGCGAGTGCGGCTTGGTTTGGCATGGTTGCGTGGTGCGCAGAGCGCGGATTGGTTTGGCATGGTTGCCATGGTGCGCGAGTGCGGCTTGGTTTGGCGTGGTTGCCATGGTGCGCGAGTGCGGCTTGGTTTGGCATGGTTGCCATGGTGCGCGAAGTGCGGCTTGGTTTGGCACGGTTGCCATGGTGCGCGAGTGCGGCTTGGTTTGGCATTGTTGCCATGGTGCGATGATATGCGACTTGGTTTGGCATTGTTGCCATGGTGCGCGATATGCGGCTTGGTTTGGCATTGTTTCCATGGTGCGCGGGGTGCGGCTTGGTTTGGCATTGTTGCCATGGTGTGCAAAGATATGCGGCTTGGTTTGGCATTGTTGCCATGGTGCGCGATATGCGACTTGGTTTGGCATTGTTGCCATGGTGCGCGATATGCGGCTTGGTTTGGCATGGTTGCGTGGTGCAGAGTGCGGCTTGGTTTGGCATAGTTGCCATGGTGCGCAGAGTGCGGCTTGGTTTGGCATGGTTGCCATAGTCGCAGAGTGCGGCTTGGTTTGGCATGGTTGCCATGGTGCGCGATATGCGGCTTGGTTTGGCATTGTTGCCATGGTGCTGTGATATGCGGCTTGATTTGGCATTGCTGCCATGGTGCGTGAGGTGCGGCTTGGTTTTGGAATTAGGGTTACGTGTTGAAAACCCTAATCTGGGTATTTTGAAAAAATACCCCTATTAATTATTTACACATGAGTTAAATGCTCTTAGTTAATGTGTTGCGGGTAACACTAGGTCATGGGGTTTTTCGATTTTACCCCTTGTCTAAAAACCACTATCAACATTAAGTCGCTTAGCTCGGAACGGGGGCTTTGTTGCGAGGTAAGCATAAGATGGTGACAAACTATCAACAACAAAACCGTAAAGAGAATTGAGGAGGCTTGTCGACCTTTTATAAATAGGATTTGGAATCCTTGCCTCCGGTAGTTTTGCACAAATCGGAGGTCGGCACAATTGGTGGGGCCGATGCAACTTGGGCGACGTTGGGAAGTTGGCGTGAGTTGGGAAACTGAGCGTGCTAGTTGGTGGGACCGGCGCAATGTAGGGAGGCTGTGCGTACTTGCAGGCGTGACTTGGGCGGTCATAGGGAAGTTGACGCGAGTTAGGAAACCGGGCGTGCTAGTTTGGTGGGACCGGCGCAAGGTAGGGAAGTTGTGCGTGCTTGCAGGCGTGACTTGGGCGGTCATTGGGAAGTTGACGCGAGTTAGGAAACTGGGCGTGCTAGCTGGTGGGACCGGCACAAGGTAGGGAAGCTGTGCGTGCTTGCTGGCGTGACTTGGGCGGTCATTGGGAAGTTGGCGAGTTGGGAAACTGAGCGTGCTAGCTGGCGGGACCGGCGCAAGGTAGGGAAGCTGTGTGTGCTTGCTGGCGTGACTTGGGCGGTCATTGGGAAGTTGACGCGAGTTAGAAACTGGGCATGCTAGGCGGTGGTACCGGCGCAAGGTAGGGAAGCTGTGCGTGCTTGATGGCGTGACTTGGGCGGTCATTGGGAAGTTGGCGAGTTGGGAAACTGAGCGTGCTAGATGGCGGGACCGGTGCAAGGTGGGGAAGCTGATTGCGCTAGCTGGCGAGACCGGTGTAAACAAGGAGGGAGTAGGTGTTTCTACATATAGCAAAGTTTCCTTGTTTTGCCTTCCTTCACGCGCGCGGCTTCGATCAGGGCATTGTCCATGCTAAAATATGGAAGCGTTATGTTCCTCATTGCTTCCTTTCCTTTTTTAAGGTTCTGTATTCATACCCAACGTAATTGCATCATCTCCCTCGTTTGAGAAAGGGTTCTTCTTGTTGAGTTTCTCTCTTTGTCATGTCGCACAGAGACGAACCATCTTCTAACCAGCCGGGTTCTCCGTGTGAAGGCGCGAGGTCCGACTCGGCAGGAGCATCCCAACAAAGGTTATTCGGGTTAAGAAAATCATACCGGTATGTTTTCTTCTTCTTTGGTGGACCGACGTACGCTTTACTGCTTGTTTGATGAATGGAAAATTCTCCTTTTGTGCAGAGATATCCTGTGGGAGCATGCGTTAGTGTTTTCGACGAGGATGACCTAGTCGTTCCCCTCCCTTCAAATCCAACCTTGTTTGATCTGAGACTTGGAGAACGCGATTTAGGGCTCTCTTGTCATGAATACCCCTATGCAGGTTCGTCGTTTGGGACTCGTATGAGGTGTCTCTCCTCCAATTATCGGAATGTTAGCGGTTTCCTGGTGCAGAAAGAATTCGTGGTCCTTTATACGAGGATATGGAAGACATGCGGCCATATCGCTACCAGGAGCGCAGTGAAGTGATGTTCGTCCGCCTTGGTTTCCGTAGTGAACTGTTTTTTGCCAATGATTGCTGAGATAGAGAATACGTCCATCCGTGCCGCTGCAGAGCTAGCCATTCAAAGGTGGGAGAACATAGCGTCCACTTGCGAATCCTTGGAGTTTAATATCAGCTGGTTGCGGCATCGTCTCAATATTGTGAAAGTCGACAGAGCTGGTATTCTTGCTGGTGTGATTCCTGCCACGTAAAACCATCTTTGGAAGAGGAGAAAGCTTTGGCCTTGGAGTCTCGAGAGGATTGAAGATTTAACTCGAGACTTGAAGAGTAGGAATTTTTGATGTAGCATGTTGCAGGGAAGTGATTAGGCGTAGTATGTCTTAAGCCACTTTCCGTTGATGACTGTCTCTAGCTTTCCCCATCTTCTTTGATAATCTTGTAGTAATTTTGTCATACGCTTTAGTGATTATGTACGGCCCTTCCCATTTGGGAGAAAACTTCGGTGCCGATGCATCTTCTTTGGATGTGACTTTGGGATGCTCGAAATTACATGATGACATATTCTGGATAGTGCAGCCTCGGGATCCTCCGCAGCCTCGTAAAGTGTTGAAGGCGTCTTCTAGACAGAGAGGTGATGATATTCTTGCGCTGCACCCTTGAAGAGTAGAGGACCTTGTTGTGTGTAAGGATTTTTGGTAGACTGTGTCTTCGGAGCTTTGAGAGTGAAGGGATCCCATGTATATCTTCCGTCCTCAAGTATGGTTTACGTGTTTCCCTCTTTGTAGTAATTGCTGCTGCGGTGAAGCTCTGGCTGGTATAAACGAATGAGGGGCAACAGTTCTTGGTAGGAGATGTAATCAGGAGAAACTATATTGTCGTGGTAACAAAGTAGATTGACTGATGTTCTATGGGCTTCCGTGGAAGTAAAAGGATTGGCTGGATGCGTAAGCGAGCAAACTGTCCATGATCACGAGTTTTGGCGAGATGGATTAAAAGGTGTCCATGACTACGAAGATTGGCTGGCTGTGACTATGTTCCTTGATATGAGGAGTGTGGCGGCACGACCATTTGCAGGAAGGAGTGGCGTTGAAGCGAACGTTGAAGCGAAGCCGCTGCTGGAGAATGTTGACGTGTAGCTACTTCTGGAGAGAACGTTGATGCGAGCTACTCGGAGAGAACGTTGAAATGACATCTTGCAACTCTCGAGCCTTGACGGCTACCATTTTGAAGTCGGAGGCTGCGTCACATTTCTCGTCAAACTCGACATCCCTCAAGAGAACAGAGGTTAGGAGTCCCCAGTTACATCTATCGATCGTGCTTTCTAGGAGAGGTTGGGGTTTGGGAACGACTTTCCCTGGCTGGAAACGCCTGCTTTCCTGATGCAGTGCGATTGAGGGGTGAAAATATTTCTTGACGCTACGCCTTGGAGAAATATAGAATCTCACATAACTGTTTCATCATAGACTGTACGACTTTGTGGTCGAAGAAGTGTCTCCGTGAACTCAGGAGAGTTGTTGATTTCCCTTGCTTTCGATTTTGGAGAAGTCTTTCCTGATCTTCTCGTGTGACGAAATTGGATTGCTTATCCCCTTCTCTTTGGGCGTTCAAGAGCGACGCGAGCCTCTTTATTTATAAATGCGCGTCCTTTTCAAGTATCTTTTGTCTTCATCAAATCAACGGTGCTAAAAGGAGGTCGGCTTCTTAGGATCTTCCGGTATCTTGCCCCGATGGTGGAGTAGCGTCTCGGTGACGGTTGGAGCTTCCATGCTTGAAGAACCGTTGGGGTGGCGGAAGTGGCTGCAGTTCCGGTGATCGTAAGTGTATCGTGCCGAGATGACACGGTTTTGCTCACGAAGTGCTGGAGCCATGGCGCTGTTTCAAAGGGTGATGATGGTCTTTGGAAGGGCGCAAGATGTTAATTTGGAAGGATGCAAACTGTTATCACAAAGTGTGGCATGCAGGCGGCATACGCGTGCGCATGTGTGCTCGGCATGTGCGTCCAGCAAGCGCATCGTAAGCGCATCCGGGGGAACGCATCCGGTAGGCGCTGGATCATCTTGGAATGGGCGCCGACTTGGTGTGGACGCTCGGCTTGGATTTCGGTATGGTGTGGACCATTGGCTTGGCACGGTCTTTGGCTTGGCGTGGCTTGGACTTGTTCTGCGGGCCCGGTTGCCTCTTCCCATGCGTAGCTCAAACAGGAAATCCTTCCCTTATTCAAATTCAAAAAGTGTTATGCTTATGAAATGGGTTGGCTCCCCTTTTTACCTCGTATCTTTATTATCACGTCATGGTGTTAGCGGTAGCGCGGTAGTGATAAAGTGAGCAAGCATATCCCAGCTATGTACTCCAGCGTTTTTCTTTCAATTTGTTTTATTGTTTTCTTATGCTGGTGTAAACCGTAGCCATAGGTATGCCTTTCATAAACTTGTGGAAATACTCCATCATAAATAATTCTTCAAATGTCGCTGTAGTAACGTCTACTAATAGTGACAGGTAATTATTATTGTGCAAAGTAGGTATGTACGGGTAGGTGAATTTTTTTTTGAAAGGCAAACAAAGCGCCTGGTTTATGGTTTTTGTCTTCCTGGATTTCTTGGATTGATAGATAAATGTTAGCTTTTGAGGATATTGGATTATTTCTGGGATGAATGGTTTTGATGATATAATTCTGATTATGTTTTGGGAAAGGAATATTGCTTTTATGAAGGTGTGTGCTAGCAATAGGCACAAGACGCAATAGTATGGCGGTTTTATTAAGAACCTAAAAACAGATCGTATATCTTGCCCAATCTAAATTTACTCACTTGCAAACACGCTTTGTCTCCAAGTAAAAGGCGGCTTTCTGGTAGCAAGGCGGCTTTCTTTGGTAGCATCTTGATTAGTCCCCGATTCTTTGGTAGCGTCTTCAGCGAGTCCCAGTTTTCGGGTGTAGTTTTAACAAGCGATAACCGGGTTGTCGGGCGATTGAGTCTGACCGAGTCGCAAGTCCCCAATCGCGGTAGCATCTTCGACGAGTCCCCGGCGGGTGTAGTTTTACAACCGGTAACAGGGTCGTCTGGCGATTGAGTCGGATTGAGTCGCCTTCCCTACCATCTTGACATCCGGGTCGAAGAACGAGATCGACATTTCGACATTGTAGCCGATAGATCAATCGTCCCATTTGTGGTCGCCAATTATTTATATGTAAAAATCGTTTCTGCCGATTTCGGTAATTTCGGTAGGTGAGTGAGAAACTGGTTCAAACCCTAAACAAATGTCTGCACGTGAGCACTTTATAGATTCGAGAGATCAATGCCGTACAAGTCCGGCCTAAACCAAGAAATGGCCGTTCCGGACTTGCTTCGGTCACAAAGTGGAGGAGAAGGGTTGATTTGGGGAGGGAAGCAAAGAAAGGTGTTGAGGAGAGTAGTATCTCGACTTGTATCAGAAAGTGAAAGCTTAGGAAGCTTGCAAGAGATGAAAGCTTTTTGGGAGAGCTTGCAAAGTTGCCTTTCTGAGAGTGTAGTACTTTTCTCCTGACCGAGACTTGTCCTCTGGTGGAAATAGGTAAGACCTATTTATACAAGTTGAGATTGAAACGTACCCTGGCCTCATGAAGGAAGAGAGTAAAGGGTGAAATAATGGGAGGAGGTGGTAACCGCATGGTTTAATGGGTGAAAACGTTTTTCACCTTTATTTCCTCTTTTATTTGACCGCTTTATTCCTTTTCACGCTTTCTTAATGTGAGCGTAGTGTACGCCGCATCTTTGTGACCGCCAAACCAAAACCCTAAAGAAGCATCCCCGGTTTGTGTTGATGTCGCGAGTGTTGGTTGCATCTTGAGTGCAAGTGGCGCTGCTAGTGGCGCGTGTGGCATGTGCCAATGGCATGTGCGGAATGCCTTGGTGGTAGTTTGCAAGGTTTGCAAGTTGGGCTACCAGCGTGTGTGTTTGGCATGTGCCGATGGCATGTGCAGAATGCCTTGGTGGTAGGTTGCGCGGTTTGCAAGTTAGGCTACCAGCGTGTGTGTTTGGCATGTGCCAATGGCATGTGCGGAATGCCTTGGTGGTAGGTTGCACGGTTTGCAAGTTAGGCTACCAGCGTGTGTGTTTGGCATGTGCCAATGGCATGTGCGGAATGCCTTGGTGGTAGGTTGCACGGTTTGCAAGTTAGGCTACCAGCATGTGTGTTTGGTATGTGCCAATGGCATGCGTGGCCATTAAGGCCGTGACCTTGATAGGGAAACTAGCTAGCGAGCATGTTGGCATGTGCCAATGGCATGCGTGGCCATTAGGGCCGTGACCTTGATAGGGAAACTAGCTAGCGAGCATGTTGGCATGTGCCAATGGCATGCGTGGCCGTTAGGGCCGTGATTTTGCTAGGGAAACTAGCTAGCGAGCATGTTGGCATGTGCCAATGGCATGCATGGCTTTTAGGGCCGTGACCTTGATAGGGAAAATAGCTAGCGAGCATGTTGGCATGTGCCAATGGCATGCGTGGCCGTTAGGGCCGTGATTTTGATAGGGAAACTAGCTAGCGAGCATGTTGGCATGTGCCAATGGCATGCGTGGCCGTTAGGGCCGTGATTTTGATAGGGAAACTAGCTAGCGAGCATGTTGGCATGTGCCAATAGCATGCGGGGCCGTTAGGGCCGTGGCTTTGGTAGAAAAAGGCCGCTAGCGAGCATGTTGGCATGTGCCAATAGCATGCGGGGCCGTTAGGGCCATGGCTTTGGTAGAAAAAGGCCGCTAGCGATCATGTTGGCATGTGCCAATAGCATGCGGGGCCGTTAAGGCCGTGGCTTTGGTAGAAAAAGCCGCTAGCGAGCATATTGGCATGTGCCATTGGCACGTACGGCCATGTTGACCTAGTTGCACGTTTTGCAAGCCTAGGGCGCTATATTTGGCATGTGCCAATGGCATACCGGCTTAGTTTGGCATGGTTGCCAATGAATGTGATACGGAGTTTGGTTTTAGCGTTGTTGCCCATGGTGCGCAGTATGCGGCTTGGTTTGGCGTTGTTACCATGGTGCGCAGAGTGCGGCTTGGTTTGGCATGGTTGCCACGGTGCGCAGAGTGCGGCTTGGTTTGGCATGGTTGCCGTGGTGCGCAGAGCGCGGCTTGGTTTGGCATGGTTGCCATGGTGCGCAGAGTACGGCTTGGTTTGGCGTGGTTGCCATGGTGCGCAGAGTGCGGCTTGGTTTGGCATGGTTGCCATGGTGCGCAGAGTGCGGCTTGGTTTGGCATGGTTGCCATGGTGCGCAGTATGCGGCTTGGTTTGGCATTGTTGCCATGGTGCTAAAGATGCGACTTGGTTTGGCATTGTTGCCATGGTGCGCGATGATGCGGCTTGGTTTGGCATTGTTTCCATGGTGTGCGGGGTGCGGCTTGGTTTGGCATTGTTGCCATGGTGCGCAGTGGTGCGGCTTGGTTTGGCATTGTTGCCATGGTGCGCGAGTATGCGGCTTGGTTTGGCATTGTTGCCATGGTGCGTGATATGCGGCTTGGTTTGGCATGGTTGCCATGGTGCGCAGAGTGCGGCTTGGTTTGGCATGGTTGCCATGGTTCGCAGAGTGCGGCTTGGTTTGGCATGGTTGCCATGGTGCGCAGAGTGCGGCTTGGTTTGGCATGGTTGCCATGGTGCGTGAAGATGCGGCTTGGTTTGGCATTGTTGCCATGGTGCGCGAGATGCGGCTTGATTTGGCATTCTTGCCATGGTGCGCAGTGGTGCGGCTTGGTTTTGGAATTAGGGTTACGTGTCGAAAACCCTAATCTGGGTATTTTGAAAAAATACCCCTATTAATTATTTACACCTGAGTTAAATGCTCTTAGTTAATGTGTTGCGGGTAACACTAGGTCATGGGGTTTTTCGATTTTACCCCTTGTCTAAAAACCTCCATCAACAAGAGGAAACCAAAACAAACAAGAACGATTTGAAATAGCATATAAATGAAAATTATTGATAAGAGAAATTTTGAATTCTAATTTAATTTCTTATTTGCATTACAGCATATCATGAGGCAAAGAACATGGAGCAATAGTTTCGCATGATTGATTCGCAATACTTCTTATATTTCGAGGATTTGTACTTCTTCAAGGATACTTCATTCTTCGTATACTTCGGGATGATACTTCATATATACTTCTCAAAGCTTCGGAATTTCACAAAAGAATAAAGGCAAGTACATACTTTTCAAGTCCAATATTCTTTCGCTTGTTCCTCCAACAACAAAGATCAAAGACTACTCCAACATCACGTATCTCGCACCAACAACTACAACAAGGTGGGTTTTTCCTTAAAGATCGCTCTTCAAGCAATATTCAAGAAAAAAGAGGCAAAATGTAGATACAAAATACTGCATACTAATAATGTATGTGAAGTAACGATCACTAAGACTAAGCGAAGACTATCGCGTAAAGCTTGTTCAGAATGACACACCCGATGATGTCGGCCTAATCATGAGCAAAGTGTGAAGATTGTACGAGGTTATAGAGCACGTGCGAAAAGAGTCAATAAAAGTGTGCGAGATTGACGCACGCCAGATCCGAAAACAGGGGGAATATTAGTTGTACTCCACTATATCTTAGCTGTCATCCACTATGTAAACAACTATATCAAGAGAAAGGCAGGAGAGAGAAAAGGAGGACATACTTTGGAGAGAGACACATTTTTGTAGAGAGACTTTAGTTTCGTTGTCATCTTCTTCCCCAAAAACTAGATCTAGAGAGCTCCAAATAATCATTAATGGAGATTCTAAATGTAACATTCAATAGCTTATAAAACGAAAGAGAAAACTGGAGTTGGTCTAGATCTGGATGCAAGAATGCAACTTGTTGAAACTCACCTATTAACACGAACCACGCCATCTTTTGTTTCTTCACAGGACACATTAGGTTACCTAGCTAGCAATCTTTGGACCCACTCTAGGCAAAGAAAAACGTCATCAACTTATAATCTTGTCTGTAAATAATTTAGCTTATGTAAACCGTTTAATTGATCCTTACCTATTTTGTTGAAAAACCAATATTGTGGAAATTATTTTTCCACAGCCTACACTGTCATTTTTGTAGCTCAAGTCTCGAACAAGTTTAAGAGACGGACACCTTTTGTGGCCTCATACCCCGTCAAATTCTTTCTCTGTTCTGTTGCCTTTGATATCAAATGTTAACCAATATGGTCAACCCTACTCTCAAGTTCCAGGTGGATAAACATTTGAAATCTTAATATATGCCTATGATAATTTGAATATGTTTTAAACATTTTCCCCGTTCCTTCGAAGATTGCTCTGTTTTGTTCTAGTGTTTCTCCTAGTTTTATCTATATATATGTATAAATAAAATGCCATTGGAACTATTGAAGACCTTTTTGTTTGTATTGTACTTTTGTTTGGGCAGTTCGGTCCCGTCTAGGGATCTCGATGAAGTGTGGATAAATGATTTTTTTTAGTTTATTTGCAACCCTGCCTTAAGGTTTCATGGAGTAAATCTTGTAAGTTTAATTGAAATCAGAGATTGCTGATGGAATCTGTTGTGATTTGATTGAATATATTTGATTGATTTTGGTTGAAATGGAGATGGGGAAGTATTTCCTCTCTATCTCTTCTATTTCATTTTCTCAAAACATATTACATTCTCTTTCTTAATTTAGTCAATATATGACTAGAGAAGCATGTGTGCCACACACCTACACACTAACTAAATGTGGAGTTGACACTCCTATTTCACTACACATTACATTACATTACTCAACAATCTCCTCCTTAATGTGATGTTCTTCTACTCCTAGTAGTTCACGGAAATGTTGAAATTTTCCTTTGGGAAGTGCCTTGGTGAATATGTCCGCCAATTGGTCTTCCGTCTTGCAATACTTGAGTTCTATCTCACCATCTTCAACCGCTTCTCGAATGAAATGGTACTTGAGTTTGATGTGCCTTGCTCTACAATGCTCAACCGAATTTTTGGACATAGCAATTGCCGATTTGTTGTCACAAAAGATTACGGTGCTTTCTTCTTGCTTATCTTGAATGTCTTCCATGATTCTTCTTAGCCATACAACATGAGATGTAGCTATTGATGCCGAAATGTACTCCACTTCCGCCGTGGATTGAGCTACGGTTTCTTGCTTCTTCGATGCCCATGTGAATATACCCGAACCAAGAGAAAAAGCATAACCCGATGTACTCCTCATGTCATCAATACACCCTCCCAAGTCGTTATCACAATAGCCAACTAATTTGACATCCGAATTTCTTGAATACATGATTCCGAAATTCATTGTTCCTTGTATGTACCTTAATAACCTCTTTGCCGCGCCAAGATGTAAATGACTAGGTGAACTCATGAACCTAGAAAGCATACTTGAAGCAAACATGATGTCGGGTCTTGTATGTGTAAGATACAACAAGTTTCCAATAAGACCTCTATAGTAAGTCTCATCAACCTTTCTTCCTCCATCATCTTTCTTGAGTTTCTCATTTACTACAAGTGGTGTAGATGTGGGGTTACAACCAAGCATACCAAATTTCTTCAACACCTTTTCGGCATACTTGCTTTGAGAAATGAACACTCCATCTTCACTTTGATGAACTTCTATACCAAGGAAGTACTTGAGCAAACCCATGTCACTCATCTCATATTTCATCATCATTTCTCTCTTGAATTGCTCTATCATATGAGCATCATTACCCGTAAAGATAAGATCATCAACATACAAGGCAACGATGAGAATAGACGTACCTTTAGTCTTCACATAAAGTGTAGGCTCACTCTTGCTTTTGTTGAAGTTTTGCCTTTTGAAGTATCCATCTATCTCACTATACCAAGCTCTTGGTGCTTGCTTGAGGCCATACAAAGCTTTCTTCAACTTGTATACTTTGTCCTCTTCTCCTTCCACCACAAAACCTTGTGGTTGTTCTACATAAACCTCTTCATGGAGTTCTCCATTCAAAAATGCCGATTTGACATCAAGTTGATAAAGTAACCAACCTTTTTGGGAAGCCATAGCAATCACGGCTCTAATGGTGTCAAGACGAGCAACCGGTGCAAAAGTTTCATTGTAGTCGATACCGGGTTGTTGTGAGTAGCCCTTTGCCACCAACCTTGCTTTGTATCTTTGAACCGTTCCATCCACATTGTACTTCACCTTGTAGATCCATTTCACACCAATAACTTCTTTATCACTTGGCCTTGCTACCTTCTCACATGTATCGTTCTCGTCAATGACAAAAACTTCTTCTTCCATGGCTTTTATCCAAACCGGTTCTTTTGATGCTTCTTCCAAATTTTCCGGTTCAACCACACAATAGTTACATCTTTCATAGACTTCACTCAACCTTCGCAACTTCTTTGGTGCCGACGGTGGCGATGTTGATGCACTAGTACTTGGAGACATACTTGGAGATGCTCCTTGTCTTGTATTTGGTGGTGTTTGAGGTAGTTCTTCCTCATCTTCTTCACCTTCTTCAACTTCATTTGTTGCTGAATTTTCTTGCTCTTCATCAAAAATAATGGTTCTCTTTTCAATTTTACCTTCTTTCCAATTCCATGAAGCCCCTTCATCAAACAAGACATCACGACTTGTAATCATTGTGTTGTTCTTCAAGCTAAACAACCTATAACCTTTTGATTGGAGGCTATAGCCAATGAATATACACTTCTCACTTGCTTCATCAAGCTTTGTTCTCTTCACCTTTGGAATTTGAGAATAACACACACTACCAAAAACTTTGAGATGTCTTACCGATGGCTTTCTCCCACTCCATGCTTCAAAAGGAGTTTTATCCCATACGGCTTTTGTTGGACACCTATTCATCAAGTAGACGGCGGTGTTTACGGCTTCGGCCCAAAACACTTTAGGCATACCCTTGTCATGAAGCATGGACTTCGCCATCTCCATCACGGTTTGGTTCTTTCTCTCGGAAACACCATTTTGTTGAGGAGTATAACCCACGGTTAGTTGCCTTTCCAAGCCTTCATCTTCAAAAATTTATCAAACTCTTTGTTGTTGTACTCTTTGCCTCTATCACTTCTCAAAACTTTGATGTAGTGACCACTTTGCTTTTCAACAAGGCTCTTGAACTTCTTGAAGATGCTAAAAACTTCGGACTTTTGTCTCATGAAGTACACCCAAGTCATACGACTTAAATCATCAATGAACAAGATAAAGTATCTATTACCTCCATGAGTTGGTGTCTTCATTGGTCCACACACATCGGTATGTACCAAACCAAGAAGTTCTTTTGCTCTCCATGCTACACCTTTTGGGAATGGTTGGCGATGATGTTTCCCAAGTGCACAACCTTCACATACTCCATCCTTGTGGTTGATATGTTGTGGAAGTCCTTGCACCATGTTCTTGTTGGAAAGTAACTTGAGACTATTGAAATTCAAATGCCCAAGTCTTTTATGCCATAACCATGTTTCATCAATGGTTTCCATCCTCAATGCAACATTCTTCTCCTTTTCAAAGATAATTGGAAAGCTTCTATTTTTCTCCATCTTGATACTCTTCATGACTTGTCTCTTGTTGTTGTGCTTCTTGTCATAAATGGTGCAATATCCATCTTCAAAATGAACCGCATACCCAAGCTCCACAAGTTGCCCAACACTAATCAAATTTTGTGCCAAATCCGGAACATATAACACATCTCTAATGTATTTCGCTCCATTGATAGTTTGCACGCAAATTGTACCTCTTCCGTTAGCTTGAACCATGTTTCCATCCCCCATCTTCACTAGAGAGTTTATGGATGTATTCATGTCAACAAACAAGCTCTTCACACCGGACATATGAGTTGTACAACCACTATCTACAAACCAAACTTCACTCTTGGAAGTCACCATGGCACTTTGACAAGCATAAAACAAATTTTGTTTTTCTTCTTTTTCTTCCGCTCTACCGGCTTGTTCTTCATCTTCTTTGTATCTACAATCTTTCTCCAAATGTCCATACTTCTTGCAATTGCGACATTGGGGCTTTCCTTTGTTCCAACAATTCTTCTCCAAATGACCATTCTTCTTGCAAAAATTGCACCTTGGTACTTGAGAAGTATCACTTTTTGTGTAGTTGTTGGAGTTAGCTCCTCCTTTCTTCCATTTTCCTTTCCATTGGAGCTAGATGAAGAATCGCCCTTGTACCCATTTTGCTTCATTGCTGAATTTTTTGAGTTCAAGTTCAATTTTGATTGAAAAGCACTTTCAATTGATTTTTCCGAGTGCCTCGACACCCTTTGTTCATACACCTTCAAAGAAGCCCATAATTCTTGTGACTTTAATGTAGAGAAATCTTTAGTCTCTTCTAAAACCGCCACAATGGGTTCAAATTTCTCCGGCAAACAAATCAATATCTTCTCACAAATTCTTCTTTCTTCCATCTTCTCACCACACATCAACATATTATTAGCAATTTCAACAACTCTTGAAGAAAATTCATTCAAACATTCATTCTCATTCATTTTTAGATTCTCAAAATCTCTTCTATATGAATGTAATTTCAATTCTCTTACCTTCTTATTACCTCCATACTCTTGTTGAAGGATATTCCAAGCTTCCTTAGCTATAGGAAAATGGATTACTCTTGGTACAATAGTGTCCCCAACTCCTTGTTGAATGTACATGGATGCTTTTGCATTCTTCTTTCTACTCTCCTTAAGTAAATCCTTTTGGGGTTGTTCTAGAGTTGATGTATCTTCAACTTCATCATACCCATTTTGTACAATCTCCCACACATCTTGTGCCATGAACAAGGTCTTCATTTTGATGGCCCAAAAATCATAATTTTCTCCATGAAAAAGTGGTATTGAAGGTTGTTGAATGTAGAAACTTGAGTTACTACTACTTGCCATTGATTTGGTTGATGATTGATTGAAGAAATTGGGTTTTTCTTTTCTAGATCTAGATTTTGAAAACTTTAAATGTTGCTGATTTTTTTGATTTAATGGGTAGAAATTGATTTTTTCACTCACCAAGATCAAATCTAATAGATTTAAGCTCTGATACCAATTGTTGTGATTTGATTGAATATATTTGATTGATTTTGGTTGAAATGGAGATGGGGAAGTATTTCCTCTCTATCTCTTCTATTTCATTTTCTCAAAACATATTACATTCTCTTTCTTAATTTAGTCAATATATGACTAGAGAAGCATGTGTGCCACACACCTACACACTAACTAAATGTGGAGTTGACACTCCTATTACACTACACATTACATTACATTACTCAACAGAATCCATGGCTATCAAGCCATAGAGGCTTACAGTTACCAATCAACCAAAAACAAGTAGCTTTTCGTAGGATTACAGTTATTTTAAACCACCTAGAAATTGAATTCCATGTACAAGACCATGAATAATTTCTACGTGATGTATAAGCTGGTATTTTGAAAGTATCATTGTTTTACGATTATTGTGCTAAGTTAGTCAGGTTTGTTTCGTCTAATGTATAATATTTCTAGTCTTCAATGTATTATATGCGCTTAGCAAATTATAGATCTTCAGTTCTTCTGCCTTATATGATTTTGTTCTTGAACTGATGCACGAGCCTTGTGCAGTAATCTAAAATCTAAAGGTAGTTAGTCGTCTATTTTTTGTATGCGTAATTAGAGGAATTCCTTGCTTTAATGACTTTGTATCTGAGGCCACAATGAGTTGCTTTTTAATGCTATGATAATGGTGTTTAATATGAATCTTTGTATTGCTTACAGGACTGTGTTAAGAGTATCAGAGATCACTATAATTTCTTGCTGCTTTGTGCACTTGAACTCTTAGGCATGGGCCACCTATTATCTCTAGTAAGTTTCTTAATTGGACTAATCGTTAAGTCTAAGATCTCGGATGTTGTAATTTAGAGTCACACCTTTGTACAGCTCTATGGATGGAGTTCACAAGACCATATTATTTCATTTTGGCTACTGTTTCTACACTAGACCCATTAGGTTACCTAGCTAGCATTGCAGGACTCACTCTTGAAAAACCATCATTGAGGAAATTGCTTTTCCACAGGCCTACTCTGCCATTTTTGCAGCTCAAGTCTGTACAAATTTAAGAGACGGACACCTTTTGTGGCCTCATTCCCCTTCAAATTCTTTCTTTGTTCTGTAACTTCTGTTGTCTACAGATACCAAATATTAACCACTATGGTCAACCCTACTCTCAAGTTCCCTGTGGACAAACATCTGAAGTCTTAATTATATGGATATGTTGTTTTAACATTTTCCCCGTTCCTTCGAAAATTACTCCGTTGCTCTGTTTTGCTCTCCTAGTTTGATATGTGTAAAAAAAGCATTGGAACTATTGAACACCTTTTTGTTTGTATTGTACTTCTGCTTGGGGGCAGTTTGGTCCCGTCTAGGGATCTCTGGTAATTTCCCAACTAGTTCTGACAATCTCTGAAGCCGTGGATAAATGATTAGGTTATTTTCAACCCTGCCTTAAGGTTTCATGGAGTAAATCTTGTAAGTTTTCAGTACTACAATGTGTTGGAACTTTTAATTAAAATCAGATATCATTGATGGAATCCATGCCTATCAAGAGTCTTACAATTACCAATCAACCAAAAACAAGTAGCTTTTCGTAGGATTTAAACTACCTATAAATTGAATTCCATGTACAAGACCATGGCCAACTCTACTAATTTCTACGTGAAGTATAAGCTGGTATTTTGAAAGTACCATTGTTCTACAATTATTGGGCAAAGTTAGTCAGGTTTGTTTCCCCTTAATGTATTATATTTCAAGTCTTCATTGTATTATATGCGCTTGGCAAATAAAAGATTCTTTAGTTCTTCTGCCTTGTATGATGTTGTTGCTTGAATTGATTCACGAGCCTTGTGCAGTAATCTAAATTCTGAAGGTAGTTAGTCTGTTTATTTGTATGCGTAACTGCAGCCTTTCCTTGCTTTAACTTATTTATTTTTATTCATTACTTAGCACAGTCGTTTCTCATTTTTATTCATTATGTTTCTTAGGTTGAGGTCCATGAGGTGGGCAAGGAAATGGAGTTAGATCTTATCAAGCAATATTCAGGTTTGTTTTTCTCCCCCTTTTTTGGCGTCTAGTGTTCTGTTACCATCTTATCTAAGTTTATGACTTTTTATCAAAATGAAATTACCTGGTTGAACGGATATTTGCTGATAGGATCAAAGGTGGCTCCGATGGTTTGACTTCAGAGTATCTGGTCAAGTGCAGGGACTATCCGATGATGAAGCGACCTGGTATATATAGTCTATACTGATCTCAATATTGTTTTATCTCCTATCCTATGTTAGCATATCTAACGATTTTAACATCGCCTGCTTTACGTGTTGTCATTATAGAGAAATGAACATAGATATTACTAGAAAAAGAAATGAAATGAAAGATTGCATTTACATTTGCTCAGGATGTTATCTCCTATCCTAGAGGTGTAAAATGTGCCGGCCCGGCACAGCCCGGCACACGAAGTCGCGTGCTTCACGTGCCATGTGTTGTGCCAACGATTTAAACGTGCTGTGCCGTGTTGTGCTTTACTAGTCAAGCTAGGCACAGCACAGCCCACGGGCACAACACACGAACAAACGTGTCGTGCTGTGCTGTGCTGGCACACGTGCTATAAACAATTTGAAATCATTTAATGTGTACATTAAGTCGGACATTATCACAAGAATTTAATTAGACAACATATCATTTGAAATTATTTCAAGTAAAATTAACAAGTTTATTCAATAAAAAGAAATAGCCCATCAAATATAAAATTGGATTATTGTCATGTAAATTAATGTTCTTGTTAAATATAGGTGACGACATTATAACAACGATATTGAAATATATTTTCCAAATATTAAGGTATTATATGTGTTGTTATAAATAAGCCAGCATAAAATGTTAAAAACTAGCAAGAATAGTGACTATTTTGTGAAATATAAAAAAAATGTGATGTATTATGCCTTGTTATATGGTGTATTTGTACATGTTATGACGTGCTTTCGTGTTGTGCTGGGCTGAGCCACGTGCTTATCCGTGCCGCGTCTTTGTCTTTGTGCTCTTTGTGCCAATTAGTCAAACCCAACACGTCCCATTTAACTAACGTGATGTCTTGTCTTTGGGCTAAGTCACGTGGCCGGGATGGGTCTGTGCTCAAATTTTAGCGTCTTTGTCTTTGAAATTTCGTGCTCGTCTTTGGCACAGCCCAATTTACACCTCTATCCTATCCTATTCCTATGTTTGCTTTTGCTTTAACTGCACCCAGTGGTAAAAACGAAAACAAATATTAAGACTGAACGGAGGTCAAATTGTTATAAAAGAAACTGCAGAGAAAATTAGTGGCTGGTTAGCATGCTGCTTGGTGCAAACCCTTAATAATCAGTGGGTGTAACTGACAGGGATCTAAATTTTAATGGGACCCGCTGTCACGGGGTAAATGGTTTAAACTTCGCTTAACCTAGAAAATACCGTTGCAATTAGGGGCAGCTTAAGGCTGGGTTTGGTAATGCTTCTTTTTTTCTAAAAGCACTTTCAAAATACAAATATAGTACTCACTCCGTTACTTTTTAATAAATTTGGTTTCTATAAATAAATGTTACAAAAAAAAAGGTCTGGTTTCCTAATTGGGAAAGTCAAATGTTACTTTAGTTTTTAGGGACCACTTTTCTCTTAACTTCTTTTGATGACAAGTGTCATGGGGACCATTTCACTTTAGTTCTTTTGTTGACAAGTGTCATGGGGACCATTTCAATTCACTTCTTTTATTGACAAGTGTCATTAGGACCACTTTCAATGATTAGTTTTCTTAATTTCCTTAATTTTCTCAAAAAACCAAACCAGCCTATTAAAAAGTAACGGAGGGAGTAATTATTTTTCATATTAGTGTTTGGTAAAATATTTTCAAAGTGCTTTTAACCCAAAGCACTTCCAAAATTCCCCAACTTTTAAAAGCTGGGGGAGAGGAGCTTTTAAAAGCTCTAAAAGCATAAGCTTTGGTCCCACCTAATTTTAATGCATGATTTTTCTTTTATATCCCTACTATATTTTATAAATGACCTAAATTTCCCTTAAATCTTTGATAATTAATTTGTTATTCTTCAAATCATATTCTCCACTTCTTTAAAGGTTGTTATTTTAATTCTATATCACATTCTTTAAAGATTATTATTTTCACTTTCAAATTATATTTTATATATCATTTCAATTAAATGAATAAATAAATAAGAGCCAGTATTAAATAAAAATTTAATTTTAGTATGATTTTTTTATCCCAAATTATATCTATAATAAAAATAGTTATTAAAAAAATATATAAATATTTAATTATGTTTATATCTCATAAAATAGAATAATACTATATTAAAGGATTATGTCTGTTTTTGTCATTTGTTACAACTACAATAAGTGAATCTATATTTTACCAAACACAATTTGATCATTTTTTTAATCAGCTTTAGCTTTTAGTATATAGTTTACCAAACACGTAATTGCTTTCTTTACACAACACAGCGCAGCACAGCACAGCAGAAAAGCGCTTTTACAAAAGCTGCAGCATTACCAAACTAAGCCTAAGAACGATGCTTGCTATGTTACGGTTCATAAAACTTATACCCTTGCACTTAGGGCCTGCTATATTATGATTCATAAAACTTAAAGGAATTTAGATATTACTTTATCTGAATGTGACAAGGAATTGTATAAGATGGGTGTTTCCGTTGTAAACTGTTCATTCAATTGAATAGCATTCTCTTGTATGCATGACGATAATCTTGATTGTGATTCTAAATATGAATATACAGTTTTTGCTTATCCATGATTCCGGCCTAGCAGAAAGTGAGCACATCTCCTGTTTGGAGATATAGTCAGATAGTTTGACAATGATAGAAAACCGAATAATTCTCTTAAATCAATCAAAAATATTAGGTGTGGGAAAATGTAAAATTGTCTGACAATTGATAAATTGTTTCAGTCTTTCATTTTTTTTCTAGTAAATATTTTGTGTTCATTCAGATTAGAGATAGCAAAATAAGTCTGACTGTAAATGCTTGAGCCAGGCTCATCCAGCCTTTTATTTTGACCAAGCAGGGGTTTTTAAGTGTCGGCCATGACAAGTCATCCTGGTCTCTTAATCTTTTATTTCCTGTTTCTTTTCTTCTCTATCATCCCAAATAGTGAGTTTGCTGAACCAACTCCTTTATGTCTTAAGCGTGAGGCTTGGGCTCATAACTGTATCTTGATATAGTCCTGGCTCATCCCAGCTCATTCATCGTCAGTTCCGAAAATGTGTTTCTGATGAACAAATACGGATAAATAATGATGATGAACCATGCCAAAATTCAAGTGGCCAATTTTTTTGTGCATCGTCTAAGTTAGTTCTTTGACTTTTGAACTTCCATTTATAATCACCCACGACATGCTGGCAGCTCAGAACATTTCCTCAAAGTCAAATTTTTTGTAGCTGTGGCAGTTCTTGTTTGATTCTGTGGACCACTCTTTGGTATCTGTTACCAAAAAGACAGTTATCAATGCTGCCTTCTTTTATGAATTTCCTAACTGGATTTTCATGAACAACTTGAGTTTATTGAAATAGATGCTTCCTGCTTCTGATCACACGGAGCTCGCCACCACCATCTGCTTCTTGCTCTGATACGACTTACTTACTGCTTGTAGTTCATTTGGGAGTCTATTATAGTATGCTACCTTTGGTGCTTCCGCAGGGCGTGAAAACCCCCACTGCATTATTGGTTCATAATCATATTTCCTCATTCCATCTGGTTGCAGGAACTCATAGCCGATTTTTGAAGTTTCTGAAGGCATATAGTCACAGGCCCGCATCGAGCAGTCAGACTCTGTATTTCTATGGTTGGGAGCAAATGTCGTGCTGGAATACTCAAGTGAAGAGGTCCTTTTATCGAGAATTTGCATGTCACAATCCCAGAGCACGCCAGTTTCGTCATACTCACAGACATCACCACAAGGATAGTTGCAGACTTCCAAGTCCTCGTCCATTCGACCCTACCTTAATCAGGTATTTCCATCGTAGCTCTCATCTGGTAGTAGGTCAAGTGCCCGTTTCTCATCGTAGGCTAGTTACAAACTTTTTTTTAACTCTTTCATAGTCCATTATATTAATTTGTTAGTTTCACAGAAAAATTGTGATGATCATCATCCAAGAATGGCACCTCAAATTTCACAGACAAATCGTGATGATCATCATCCAAGAATGGTGGAAGTGCACCGTAACGTTCTAGTCCTCGAAATCTTTTATAAGATAATAGAGATGGTAATTAATCTATCTTTATTGAATTTCACTGATCTGTATTAATCGATGGAATTTAGTGAAAATTTGACGATTTTGTGTTTTTGTCATGTTTCAAGGTTTCCAAGAGAGAATGGGAAGAAAGTGATGCTTATAGATAATCATCTGACATGAGTATAAAGTTCATGGTATTGGTGTATATGGCTGTTTGAGAGCGAATAATGGCACGACATAGCTGCTGCTGCCACCACGTTCTAACACAGAAGTAACACCTCAAATTCAAATACATGTACGGTATCCTTCAGTAGTTTGTTCATTTATATCTTAACTGGTTTTCACATTGGACTTCTTATATAGCCACTTTTTATTCAGGGTAGTTTCCACTCATTTTCACAGAATATATTCACATTTATGTACAAGCAGAGTTTAGGTTTACCTAGCTATGCTGGCTATTGAATTATGATCACTAGGGTTATTTATTTGCTTCACAATTTATAAACTGGTCCTGTATAACTCGTTATCATCTAGTAGTTTCAGTTCTTCCAAATAGGTGTAATAGTGAAAGGCTTCGGGGGTTGAAACCTAAGACCGCAGTTATGAGTCACAGTGGAGCATATACGTTTCTAGTTTGTGTGTCTGAGATCCATCTTTTGTTTCTGTATTGTTAATTTGGGCGTACTTGCCAGAAATGGTACGGTAACCACATAAAAACTACTGATAGCGGTAGTTTTGTTGACTGGTTGCTTTGTATAGCTCTACTACTATAAGAATGAAGTTCAATTAATCATTTTCCTAGTGTGCTGCATTTAGACAAATCAGCTCAGCATCCACCTGGATAAATCACTAGAAACATCCCATCATCTCTTATTTAGTTATCCTGTTCCCGTCCTTCTTATACTAATTGCACACACGTTATTAAGTTTAACAAACTTCGAAAGCAGTGGTATATTTACATTTAGATGTCCACCATCATGGTTAAAGTTTAAATTGTGTCATCTGTTTTAATGCTGTTGGATCTTTAACTCATTGCTTGCACCATGTGCCCCGACTTTTAACTCTCAGTGGAAAATTTGTCATTCGTCCACTAAATATTGCGCCTTCGCATACGAAGTTGACATCAGTTTGTTTTATACAAGCCTGGTTGCAGCCGGTGTCACTGCAATACAATGGTAAAGTTAGTTGGTGATGATACTAGTGAGCTGAGTTCGAAACTTGCCAACACTAAATTCTTCTTTCCCAATCAAAAAAAGAAAAACCATGTGATCAAAGAAAAGAAAAACCCTTGCTTACATGCGTCTTCTTTCTAGAAACACTCCTCGTATGTTAATGCATTAGCTAAGATATCTATTTAATACTAAGATTTTGTTTTCAAGGCATAAATACTCGCATGCATTCATTTAAATTTTCAATATCTTTAAGTCTACCGCCTATTTCGGTGTTCATTTTGATATCTATAAATTGAGGTCTTAAGTTGTGCCAATGTAAGAGCTCCATTCCAACATTGCTGATGAGAACGATCTGGAGGATATAATTAAGAGGGTGTTGATGGTTTATTTTCCAAAAAATATATTATTGAGTATTTGGAAATAAGCTGTATGGGGGAATAAAAAATATTACCTAACACCTTGTTTATACATATTAAAGATCCAGTATCGATTTTCTCTTGGAGCAAATGCATTGAGGCTGGAAACTTCCAAATATTAAGGTATATTTATTTTGCAAAATGCTGTTCTTGTTTCAGTCAATTTCAGATTTCAATTCTTTTTTAATATGTGACAAATTAACTCGTGCTGTGTTTTTTTTTGTTTTTTGGTCGAAATCCAGTGCTTTACTTCGATCGTACACAACATTCATCTATGGATCCGTTACCTGGAACTCCAGTACTCCAACCAAAAGAGGAATTGATTGAAACCCAACTCGAGAATCATGTTTTATACAAACGATTAGTCATTGACTTACGCCAAGACTTGGTACTCTGTATGAGAGTTATTGCCTTTTGGGTGTGGCTTGAGGAGGTCGGATTTGAAAACATCGTTCCGCTTCTGATAAGGGTAAACCATAATACACTCTCACTTATATTTCACGAAGCAGTCCGTTGTCTTAAATATATTGATGCACCAACACCTCCTGTCCTTACTCCCTTATATCTTTATGAGGTTCATTTAACTAATTTCATGGAAGGAAAAGAAATACAATTTTCATTTCTGTACCAAAACAGGGATAAAGCGCTAGGAAGAATCAATAAAACCGTGAATGAGGTTTTCGTTAGGGCTTTTGATGATATCATTCAGCAATCGAAGAATATTATCAAAGCCCCATCTTCTACTCGGAAGGATATATCTGCTCCAAAAGAATCATCTAGCAATCGGAGGGTTTGAAGCAATTAATACCAGATGTAAATGTTCTTTGATCCAGTGATTTGTAAAAGCTAGACAAAAAGGTTTGGGGTTCTATTCGTGCTAGAAATCGAACTACTGATTTGTAAAAGCTATTTACCGATTACCTTTATTTTCTTATCATCATTACTTGAGAAAGCTTTTGTGTGCCGTCGGGAGATATAAACTTTATGGATTGCACATGAGTCCAGTATTAATTGTTTATAAAGTAATTAAGATAACAAGCCTCTAATACGCACCGGATTGGTTTTCTAACATACTAAGATCCAAATTCTATTATTGTTCATTATCATTATATTTGTACTGTTAACTTGTTTTAGGTAAGTTCCCTCTCTTTATTGATACTTAACAATTTGCTTCAAATGGAAGTTATAGTCTGCTATGCCCAAGTGATTTAATAATTTCCAGTGATGTCAATATCTTTGTTTCCTCTTCTTCTTTTCCATTACTCCTGCTGGCTGCTTCAGAGCCTCATTTTTCTGTAATGAAATGCCTTGTTTCCGGAACCGGAGTAACTCCAAGCTTGGTTCCGATGAAAACAAAACTAAGATGGTTTATGATTATAACGTTTTTCCAATAATTACCCGTGCGTACACTAAACTCAATTGTCAGTGTATGTTTCTGGTTTTCATTCTAATTCACATAAGGTCAAAATACCGTCCCCAAAACCATTCTCCTCTAAATCTACCATACCCAAAGTACTAACTAAAAGGAATCATATTTATCCTAACGAACCCAGAAACCGTTGATTCAATCCAATTGTATCCTCAAATAGTCACTCTTAAATCTATTAGTCTCACATGTACTTACAAAATACTCATAGTAAGTAAAGTAGAGTTAGATAGCATGCATGGTGGATTCATTTCTAGATCATTCGTTGCCGCCATCTATCATTATATAATGCTTGGCCGAAGCTTCAAATCAAAGGCTGGCATAATTAGGAAGCGCTGAGTCTAATTTGGCTGATTGAATAACAACCTCTCACAGTACATTTTGCTCATCATTAACAGTCGTATGTATTCAACCTACATCTTACCCATAAAAATTTAGGGTCTCTATAAAGTGCCTGCTCTTCTCCACTCTGCATTGATGTTTGTTGGCATTCTTATAGACCCAACTTTAAACGCGGCAGTTGAAAGGTTTCATGAACAACTCCATTAAAGATCCCGATTTCATCAAGGAATGTGGTTCTTTTAGTATATTGAGTAACCTAAGTAGGTAGGGTCTCTCTCCTTCGACGTTGGATGTGCATGGTAAAGCCTTTCTGAAGTGTTTTTTAAAATGTCCTCTAGACACTTGAGCGCCTCTTATTCTTTTTACTACGTACTCATTCATTGGGTGTATCAACTTCTATCGGATTTATCAGTCTGCAAACATCACCCAACTCAGTCTTTGCCAAAAAAAAAAAAAAAAAAAAATGAATATATATATCTGATCTCTTGGTTCACGGTAACAACTTTCGAAATTATTGTTCGCCTCATGTACCCCACGGGATGTATCTTTCTTATGTTTATCTGTGTCTGTTAAAAGTTTCTTCAACTGTCCAACTGCTTGATCTTTCTGTTAACGTATCATATGTTCCGTGTGTAAAATAACACACGGTGTCCTGTGTTCCAAGTAACATTGTATTTTTAGGAATTTAGACTTAGTTAGGAAACACACTTTCCTTGCGGATCAAGGAAGTTTGTGTATAAATACTTTGTATTTCTTTGTTAAGTTTTGTACAACTCAGTTCATAATAAAACACGTTAAAGTCTCTTCTATCTTCTCTTCTAACCTAAAAGTATATAGTTTTAACTTGGTATCATTAGGTTAGCCGATCCTCTTCCATTATGTCTACCGAATCGTCAACTATCTCCTCTACAATGTCCTCAACTACTTCCGCTGTTATCAACTCAACTATATCTTCTCTACAATCTTCTATTATGTCATCAATCCAGTTTTCGCAACCTCATCACATCATCACGGTCAAACTAGATGAAACTAATTACTCATTATGGCGCGCTCAATTCTTGCCGTATCTCCAAGGTTATGATCTTGATGGTCATATTACTGGTACAACACCTTGTCCTCCTTCTCCCGTTGATGGTGCAGTCCCTACACCGGCGTTTCTGTCTTGGATAAAACAGGATAAAATCCTAGTAAGTTGGTTGTTCTCTTCTCTTACACCTTCTGTTTTCCGTCATGTTCATCGTCTTACTACAGCAAAAGAAATCTGGACCTCTCTTGAATCTTTGTATGCTTCTAAATCCGATGCTCAAATCCATCACCTTCACTGTGAACTGCGTGCACTCAAGAAAGGGTCTCAAACTATGCGTGCCTACATTGATCATGCTCGTGACTTGGTTGTGAGTCTTCTTGTCAGCTGCCAACACCACCGATTCTGAGACAAGGAATTTCGCCATTGTCTTCTTGCTGGCTTGGATAGCTCCTATGATGCTATTGTTACGTCGTTAACTACCACAATGAGCTCGTTGATTGTGGAAGATTTTCTCACTTTTCTCATGACTTTTGAACTACGTATCGATCAGCAAACAAAGACGATGAACTCTCGGCCCGATTGCTAATATAGCTTCACGATTCCGACAACATCCATCGCGGTCTTCTTCAACACTGGTTCGTATACATCCCCCGCAAATTTTTCCCAGTCTCGCGTTTACGGAAGTGCGAGTAACAAAGCCCAAACCCAACGTGACAATCGAATGGGCCTCGTTCGTTTTGAACACCAACATGGGCCTCCCGGTTTTGGGCCTCCTAGTTTTGAAGCGTCACCTATTAAGTGTCACTGTGTGGACGTAAAAATCATGAAGCCCCCAATTGTTGGAATCGATATGACAAAAGTTTCCGTCCTCCCAAGCGTCAACCACCATCCTCTGTACCACGGGCTTATGCTGCTTATGGACCCAGACTTCTACCATCACCTTCGTGGGCCTTTGACAAGCGGTGCTACGGATCACATCACCAATGATTTTTTCGTCTTCAATTTCCTACCGAGTATCTTTGGTCCCGATCAAATACGGATGGGTAATGGTTCTTCTATACCAATTTCTACTGTTGGTTCCTCTATTTTAGGAACACCCAATCGTAAGTTGCGGCTTCGTAATGTTCTCTTTGCGCCAAAAATCTCTCACAATCTATTGTACATTTCTCGTCTTACAACTGACAATAATGTCTTATTTGAATTTCATCCAAATTTTTGTCTTGTGAAGGATCGATGTACCGGGAAGGTTCTTCTTCGCGGCAGTAGGAAGGGTGGTCTCTATCAACTTGATGCTTCATCTCAATCTCCTCAAGCTTGTATTGGAGAACGTGCTAGTTTACAAGCCTGGCATGCTAGAATGGGTCATCCAATGATGCGCACGATTCGCAAAGTCATTTCTCGGTTTTCTCTTCGGTTTCAAACCAAACAATTAGTTTTTGTTCTTCTTGTCATGAGCATAGGAGTCATAAGTTACCATTTAAATCCAATTACAACTATTTATTTGAATCCATTAGATTTAATTATCTCCGATGTATGGGGACCCTCTCATATTTTATCTAATGAAGGATACAAATATTATGTCATATTTATTGATGCATATAGTCGTTTTACTTGGATGTTTCCAATGTCTCAAAAATCTGAAGTTTTTTTATATTCTTTTGTTCCAAAAGCATGTTGAAAATCTTTTTCATCGAAAGATAAAAATATTTCAATCGATAATCTTCTTGAGTATCGTAAACTCACTCCGTATCTCCGAAACTTGGAATTTTTCATCGTTTTTCATGCCCACATACTTCTGAGCAAAATGTTTTGGTTGAACGTCGTCATCGTCATATTCGTGAAACTGGTCTTACTATCCTAAATATGGCTTTTGTGCCGTCCTCCTATTGGTATGATTCGTTTTACACTGCTTGCTATTTGATGAATCGTGTCCCTTCGACTTCCGTTAATAATTTTTCTCCATATGAAGCTCTTTTTGGTCTCCCACATGATTACACTTCTCTTCGTGTATTTGGTTGCCTATGTTATCCTCACTTGCGTCCATATAGATCTCATAAAATGGATCCTCTCTCCTCTCCTTGTGTTTTTATTGGCTATAGTCCTTCTCACAAAGGTTACAAGTGTCTTCATATTCCTACGGGTCGAATATACGTTAGTCGTCATGTTGTCTTTGATGAGACTACCTTTCCCTTTGCGTCCGCATCATCACCTTCGCCGGCATCGACTGCTTCACTGAGTAACTCCACCCTCTTCCTTATCGGTTTCTTCACCTCTGGTTTCTTCCACGTGTTCCTCTGTCTCTCCGATCTCTGTCACTGGCAGCCTACAAATGCATCAACTTTCATTAGACAACCTATAGTTCGTCGGTGTTCACAATTGGTGTGGCTCCGCTTTTGTTAATAATGCGCTGACAGCACCTGTCCATCATTCTGCTAACGATCAGCTACAGTTTCCGTCATCTGTCACCACATCTACTTCGGCCACAGCACCAGCAATCATCACAATGTCTCCTCCTGCAACAGTGTCCACTTACGCTAATACTTCCACGTCTACGACAAGACTGCTCTTACCACACACCCAATGGTTACAAGGGCTAGAGATGGTATTTTTAAACCAAATTCAAAATATGCTCTCGTGTGTGATTCAACTCTTGAACCTACTTGTATTTCTCAAGATCATAAAGATCCACAATGGCGTACATCCTCCGATGACGAGATCAATGCATTACTTCGAAATGGTACGTGGTCATTAGTTCCATATGATCCTTCTATGAATGTTATTGGATGTAAATGGGTTTTTCGAATCAAACGTAATCCTGATGGTACAATTGCACGTCGCAAATCTCGCCTGGTTGCAAAGGGTTACAATCAACAAGAGGGAATTGATTACTCTGAGACGTTTAGTCCGGTTGTCAAACCGTGTACTATACGTATTATCCTTACATTGGCTTTATCTTCCAATTGGCCTATTCATCAACTTGATGTACAAAATGCTTTCTTACATGGAGAACTTCAAGAAGAGGTGTACATGAAACAACCTCCAGGTTATGTTGACTCTCGTTTTCCTACACATGTTTGCAAGTTACATCGTTCCCTTTATGGGCTTAAACAGGCTCCTCGTGCATGGTACCATAGACTTAGTACCTTTTTGCTACAAATTGGGTTTGTTACTTCCAAGTGTGACTCGTCGTTGTTTGTTTACAATGGGACTCATGGTGTTATTCATTTGTTGGTCTATGTGGATGACATTATTGTCACTGGCTCCAATCCTACAGGTATTGCCTCTATTCTCACTCGTTTACAACAAGAATTTGCAATTAAAGATCTTGGTCAATTGTCTTATTTTCTCGGTATCGAGGCAATTCGTACTTCTTCGGGTTTATTTCTTTCTCAACAACGTTATGCTCATGATCTTCTTATTCGAGCAAAAATGGATGGAGTCAAACCAATTACCACTCCATTGAGTACTTCTGGTGATATTTCTTCTGATCGTAGTACTTTATTAACTGATGCTCTCTTGAATATCGTAGTATTGTTGGAGCATTGCAATATTTAACATTTACTCGTCCAGATCTTGCATTTGCTGTCAATAAAGTTTGTCAATTTATGCATGCTCCTACCGAGTTTCATTGGGGTTTAGTTAAGCGTATTCTTCGTTATCTCAAGCATACAAGTACCTTTGGTATCCTTCTTCGGCCATCCCCTTCTTTACAATTATCTTTCAGTGCATATACTGATTCGGATTGGGCTGGTTCTCTTGATGATCGTCGTTCTACTAGTGGATATTGTGTCTATTTAGGTGGAAATATTATCTCCTGGAGTGCTCGTAAACAAAACAGATTTCTCGTTCTAGTTTGAAAGTGAATATCGGGGACTTGCTATTGCTACTGCTTTGAAATTATGTGGATTCAATCACTCATTTCGGAGCTTCAATTTCTACACGCTCTCCTCCAATATTATGGTGTGACAATCTTGGTGCAACTTATCTCTGATTAATCCTATATTTCATGCTCGGGACGAAGCATATAGAAATCGATTATCATTTTGTTCGTGATCAAGTGGCTTCCAAACTTCTTGATGTTCGTTTTATATCCTCTAAAGATCAAATCGCGGATATATTTACAAAACCACTCTCTAAAGATCGGTTTTCTCTTTTACGGTTCAAGCTAACGGTTCGGGATAACCCGTTGCGCTTGCGGGAGGGTGTTAACGTATCATATGTTCCGTGTGTAAAATAACACACGGTGTCCTGTGTTCCAAGTAACATTGTATTTTTAGGAATTTAGACTTAGTTAGGAAACACACTTTCCTTGCAGATCAAGGAAGTTTGTGTATAAATACTTTGTATTTCTTTGTTAAGTTTTGTACAACTCAGTTCATAATAAAACACGTTAAAGTCTCTTCTATCTTCTCTTCTAACCTAAAAGTATATAGTTTTAACTCTTTCTTTTTATATAATCATTATACCATGAATCACTACTTTGATGGAGTTATACATGACCGATGACCCCTCCGTAAGTATATTGAACGTAATTTTTCTTTCAAGAAGATTTTGTTCTTGCCCCCTCTTTGTTCTTTCCCTTTTGATTTCGATTATTTTCTAAATAAAGTTGCTCCCTACGTGGAGATGTGGCCGAAAAAGAAATTAGTGAACGTAAATTTTCGAAACCGAATGAGGCCTTACGAACATAAATAGAATCGACTGGCAAGTGGCAACTGCATTTGTTAAGTATTTGTGTTTTTATAGTGGTCCCAAAAGATGGGATGCCCTGAACGGTTGTCTGCGCAAAGAAAGCAATTGAAGTTCGTCGAGTCGATTGATGGATTTTGACAGTTATAGATCAATAGATATCTTATGAGAAAATTGGCATCCCTAAACACTTGTATGAAAAGTCAATTCTTTGAGATATGTTATCTCGCGTTGAGTTTCGTAAAGGAAGTGTAAAGACACGCAGGTTCAAATAGTTACGACTCTTATGAATCAAGGGTTGTGATGAGGTGAAAAGATACGTTGTTTCGTATTGAGTTTCCTAAAGGAAGACATGCAGGTTTAGAAGGTTGTGACTCTTATAGCTCAAGGGTTGTGATGAGGCGGTATTTATGACATGTAATATGTGGCTATTGGTGAAATGTAATTAAGTGATGACATGGCTTCACCACAAATCAAGATGATTGTGGTTAAGCCATGTGGCTATTTTGGGGTCTCTTAAAGATTAGAGATTCAGTTGTGAGTTCCTCCGTTACAGGAAAGGTTGTTTCAAATGTGGATCCCTTGATCAGATGGCCAAAGACTGCATAGGAGACCCTACTATGAAAGAAGAAAATCCAAACTACATTATAAAGATGGGAACACCCTGCCGGATGGAAATGAAAGTAAGTGTGTCTAATTTTTGTTTTTTTACAAACTACAGTTTATTTTTGGGGAGTATTTCAAATAGTTACTTAATAGCCTAATACTCCCTCCGTCCCTAATTAGATGAGCTACTTTGCAGGTATGAGAGGGCGTTGGATTAAGACACCACTGATGGCTCTGAACGGGAAAAAAGAGACGGGGTGAATGTGTCTTTGTAATGCTAAACTGAATCAAACATGTCCTAAATATTCTTAATGCTAGATGCTTAATTTAGCAATTGTCTCTCCTGCCGGAAAAAGAATACTTAGAAACGGAAATTGTTGCCTGAGAAAGGAAGAGAAGGAAAATGGTTTGACGATACAGGTGGCACAAAATGTGTTGATTATGTTTCTGTGTTTCCTAGTGTTCATTAGCTTAGGTGTCCTTATATGACTGGCTGAGCAGCAGTTTGACTCGTACACTTACTCTACACTTTGATCAAGCCTTTGCAGCACTAGCAGAAATGTACTAGCTAGGGAACCACTACCTCACTCAGCTGCAGAGAGCTATTGCTGCTGGTGCACGATATATTGGCTGTTGGATATTTTCAATATCTTAGAAAATTAAATGGTTTTCTGTTTTGGTTTACCGCTATGACGGGGAAGTGTTCTGTGTTAGATAAACACAATGGATGTTAGTTGGAGATGAAGAGACACCTTTAATAGGTGTGATGGTTCATAAAAGACAACCTTTTCCAATAGACACCTTATGTGTCTTTTGGAAGTGAAGAGGCATCTCCAATTGGCATGAATATCCCTATAAGTAGTGAAGGTATTCTCCCATTCAACAATAATATTCAACCTGTTTTCTTTCTTTCTAAAGCATCATCGAGAATTCTTTCTCGTGTGTTCTTGATTGGGTCAAGGGGTGCAAACCTTGAATCTAATTTTCTGTTGTAGGGCTTTCATTGTATCCTCGAAGACATTATTTCGCATACATTGCAATCGCCAATTGATATTGGGAGGGTAGAAATAATCGTCTAAAAGAAATCATATGAGCCTTGAAAGTTTTGGAGTACAACAATTTCTTTTGTATTTATTTCATCCTCCGTTTTTACCCAAATTTTTTCCAACAGTTTTAGACGATTAGTTTTCGGCAGTGGAGGGTGAATATCAAAAGATTTGATGTTATCTGAATCTTTGAGTGGATCGGCAAAGCATCGGGTCATAAATTAGAGAGACATCGTGACTGGGTTTTTAATTGGTCTTTCTTTTATCCCCTTACAAGGATTTCCAGCGTGAAGGAAAATATTTGATGTTACTGGGCGAGCCTACCGGCCGGGTTTTTCTAAAGCAAATAAAACTCCTTCCTACGGCTCCATAAACAGTTCCAAAAGGGCGTGGTTATTTGGGTTTGATTTCGTAAAGGAAATTAGAAAAACTGGATAACAAAATGGAGTTTCGTTCGGACTTACCTCTGGCGAAAACAGTTACAAAGCTTGTGGTTGTGCGTCCGGTATAAATCTGAATATCTTTCGAATTCTTCGGTTAAGAATTGAAATCGAGGGCATAGAAAAAGTGTCACGAGAATGGGGGAGAATTGATATGAGAATGTCATGCAAATTTTCCTAGTATGGTGATAAATGTTGAACACAGTGGAAGGTCAACTTCTGTAGCCATCGTTAGAGTGCTTGGTACCCATACTAGTGCACTGGATTTTTTTTAATTTCTATTCAGAAATGTTGTACACCATTTTTTCGGCAGAAATTGACACAATTTTGGTCGCGTGACAATAGATGAATATTGTCATGAATGCTCTAAGATTGGAGAACCAATAGAGATCACCCTTAATTGTTAAGACAACAATTATATGGTACGGGTATAATCCCTAAAATAGGAATTATAGATTTTCGTTTGAAATCATCATATTTATTGAGATAACAATTGTATGGCATGAACATAATTCTTGTATAAGAATTATATAATCTGGAAATTGTCATGTCTTAAATGACATCGAAAAGGAAAATGGAATACCAGTGAAAATGTAACGTATTGGAAGATTGGGCGGCCGACCAAATATCCAACGATGAAGTGTTACGATATTACCGATGCATAAATTATGGACATTTGCATTACATAATGTAAAATGTTAAATAGACATTGTCTATGTTTTTGGGTATAAATTTGTAGAAGATTGGGCATGAGTAGAGGAGTTACTCATCGTAATAATGTGCTTGTTGAAATAGCAAGTAAGTTGCCTACTAATTTTCTATGCCTCTAGTGTATGCCAGTCTATAATGACTCCTTGTGAATTAACGGTAAATGTTAATTAGGATCACTAGAGAAGTTACAATTATTTTGTAAAATTAAATAGGAACATTTTTAATAATGTTGTCAAAATTGATTGCATAAATGGATGTAATTAATGAGGAAGAATGGCTTAGAACCTAACTTGTAGAGATCCCATTTTTGGAAGAAGTCATTTCAAGCTGTCTTGATTATTTGGGGCTCAGGCTATGATCTATAATATCTTTAACAAGACTTATAATGAAAAGTCGAGACATACAAGTCTTAGAAATTGGACGGTAAGGCAATTACTCAACAAAGGAGTAATTGCAGTTAACCATTGAAACGGAGAAGAACTTGGAAGACTATTCATGGAGAGTCTCCCAAAGGAAATGTTTTCAATGAAGTATAAAGAAATGGGACTAAGGTCTGTGAAGGAAGGTTGATCTCCCATAGCAGAAACCCAACCTATGTTTTGAAAAAGATAAACAAGGTTCAATGTGGTACCAACAAGTTATGGATGTAGATTATGGAGCACTAATATAAAACTTCCCATTTCTAATTAGTGATGGGTTCTGCAAGAAAATAGGATAGATGTAAATCCTTAATGAGTCTGTGATTAGTAAAAGGTGTATCGCAGAAACACGTTCGAGACTTACCTATATGAGTATGGAAATCAGGCCGTTTCCTAAGAGAAGAAGACCGTTCTCTAAAGAAGACTCATGAATCAAGGATATAAGCACATGGCCATTAACGTGCTTGGCTCTGAGAACACATGATTTATGAAATCAATATGTGTGGAGACTCTGGTTTTATCATAAGGGATACTTGGTTTAAGACTGGTTTCACCATAGAATCTCGATAAGGCTTTGAGTTTCTTACACTAAGTGAAGGTTCAAATCCAAAAGATACCTATCATTTATGTGTTGATTTCAACGATGATGCTTAGTCTCAACTGTGCTTAAACTACGTTGGCTTGATCCCACTCGGGTACGTAGGCAGTCACTTCGGTGATGCAGCCACTCAGATTTAAAAGTTTTGTTTTATTTTTATTTTCATGTTTTTGGTTATTGAAAATATGGGGAGATTGTTGGATATTTTCAATATCTTAGACAATTAAATGGTTTTCTGATTTTTGGTTTGCCGCTATGACGGGGAAGTGTTCCGTGTTGGATAAACACAATGGATGTTAGTTGGAGATGAAGAGACACCTTTAAGAGGTGTGATGGTTCATAAAAGACAACCATTCCCAATAGACACCTTATGCGTCTTTTGGAAGTGAAGAGGCATCTCCAATAGGCATGAATATCCCTATAAGTAGTGAAGGTATTCTCCCATTCAACAATAATATTCAACCTGTTTTCTCTCTTTCTAAAGCATCATCAGAATTCTTTCTCGTGTGTTCTTGATTGGGTCAAGGGGTACAAACCTTGAATCTAATTTCTGTTGTAGGGCTTTCATTGTATCCTCGAAGGCATTATTTCGCATACTGTTGCAATCGCCAATTGATATTGGGAGGGTAGAAATAATCGTCTAAAAGAAATCTTATGAGCCTTGAAAGTTTTGGAGTACAACAATTTCTTTTGTATTTATTTCATCCTCCGTTTTTGCCCAAATTTTTTCCAACATTAGCTGCTTCACTTCTCGCGCCAAAAACTTATTTCCGATCAGCAACAATCATTTCCAGTTGCACTATTCACAGAGATTGATTACAAAGCCATCTAGAATTAGAAAACAACTACCAAGTTGTAATGAATCCCTTCACTTTGCTTGCTGTCTGCTGCTGATATTCATTGTCATCTAAAACAATGGAGTAGCATATGCTCTGGGACAGACAAAAAGAGTTTGAGGTTCTAGTGTGAAAGTCTGTCAGTTACAAAAAACAATAGAGACAGTAAAGGAACTGCTGGTCACTGGATACTGACTGGACTCATAATCTCTCTTCAGTTCACTCTTTAAAATTTCATTGCCTGACATGCTGCTAATCACAAGATTTAAATTCACCAAAGGATATGAATTCCAGAGACAAATCCTTGTAATTAATGCACAAAAGTGTCTCTGCTGCTTCATGATAACTTTTTTCTTCCTAGTGTTAATTTAGTGGCCTTCTCACAAGTATACAAGTTTCAAACATTATGAACGCAGGATATATAAAGCTGAATTTCTATTCGTAACAATCCATATCCAAAAGCACTCGATTAACTGGCAAGAGCTTGACTAAGTGGTGCATGATAATCCTAGAGGCTTATTTTTGTTTTTGCAATTGTATGGGGACCTCACTGGCTGAATCTTCCCTTATTAAATGCTTCAGTAATTCGATTATTCAATTAACAGACAGACTATTCTTTGAAGTTAACGTATGTCTGGCTAAAAATAAAAGTAACGAAAAGAAAAACAACATCAAATGTTTTCCAAAGATTTTCACCGAACTTTTTGAAAACCGACAGTCACAATTTTTAATTTATTATGGGTGTATCACGGTGTTTTCCAAGCACTATTGAAAAGTATTTATTGCAAATTAGGGTATTGTGATTTTAAGGTGTTTTTGAGGCTCGTCCTAAAAGTGGTTCTAAAAATGAGGCCAATCTCAATTACAATGTGCCTCTTTGGAAAATTGGAAATGGTACCAAGAGATGAATATGCCCCGAGACCAACCACCAAAAATAAAAATTAAATTGGTGTGACACTGCAACTCATTGAGACTTCTGCCACTCAACCTCTAGGTCCTTAGTTTACTTGGCCACCAATCACATGAAAATGCTACTAGTAACCTAGAGACAGCCTAAAAGAGAAACATAAATTGTCCTTGGGGATACATTTTCAAGTAAAGTAAACAACATGCTTTATTTCTGTATTCTATCAAATATTCTCTTCTCTAAGATATTCCAGACACATGTAATTTTTGCCTTCTGAAAAGCACGATTGTTGTTCGTTTCAAGGCTTATAAATAGTTGCCATTTAAGTTTATCCAATGCAGATCAAGCTTAACAAAAAAAAAAAAAAAAAAAAAAAAAGTGCTACAAAGTTGTATGTGAGAGTTGTAGGGAAATGAACCAGATCTAAGTGAGTCTAATGTGGTTCAGTTTCCTCCAACATCTCACCTTCAACTTTCTCTTACAAGCAAAAAAAAAAAAAAAAAAGGATGCAAATGTTGGAAGTAAGAATTGGATAAAACTAAATTGATAGCGATTATTACTCATATCAGTGTTCAGTTTAGTTTTCTCCAATGTCTTACATCCATCATATACTGTAAGGAAACACAAAACAAAATAGTATGCATGAAGTCGTAAGTGAGAGTTGAAGGAAAATGAACCAATTGCGCACTGCTATAATGTACGTGCAGTTGGGTTCAATTTCCTCCAACATCTAGGACAATAAATGACACAATGGCTTATTTGAAGGATTCTCGACTCAACAGGGTGAAAAACTATTTCCCACTTACACTACGCCGATGACTCAGTATTCTTTCTTAATCCCTTTTGGGAGGAGCTTTGCAATCTTATGACTTATGAGACTACTAAAGTGTATTGAGGCAGTTTCAGGGCTTCGAGTAAATCAATCTAAGACAAAGCTTATCAAGGTGGGGGATGTTCCAGAGATCAACCAATGGGCCACGAATATAGGATGCCTCACCGAAGATCTCCCTTTCTCATATCTAGGAATGCCCCTTGGGGCGAAATCCAACTCAATATCTCTATGGGATCCTGTTGTAGAAGTTTGAACGCAAACTAAGTGCTTGGAAGAAAAGTCTACTCACCAGGGCCGGTCGACTAGTGCTAGTTAAAGCAGTCCTCTCTGGTATCGTAATCTATTACTTTTCCATATATCAAGCGCCGGTAGCAGTTATTAAGGTACTTGAAAGGTTGATGCGTAACTTTATTTGGGATGGTGGTGGGAAGAAAATTCACCTAGTCAAATGGGAACAGTTAGTCTTACCTATTAAAGAAGGGGGTTTGGGTATAAAAAATCTCAGACTTATGAATCAAGCTGTACTCGCGAAGTGGGGATGGAGATTTGGGACAGAATCTGAGTCGTTATGGCATTCGATCATCACTTCAAATTATGGAACTAACCAGTCATTATGGGCACCTAAAATTCCGTCTACTCCTTATGGATGTTCTGTTTGGAAGTACATAGCTATGCAATCCCAGTTGGTAATATCTCGTTCTACCCTTCACATTGTATTAGGAAATAGGGCTATTCTTAGCCTAGAATTATAGTTATATTTGGAATACCTTGAGACCCAAGTTGGGTCTTTGTATAAATATCTTGTGTGTTAATGAGAATGACACAGACTTAACCAAAACTTAACATGGCATCACGAGCCTGGTTAAAACCCTAAACCTAAAAATTTTATTTCAAGTTCTGCACGATGGGAGAAGATATAACAGAACCATCAGGAACCAAAGGAAAGAATGTAGAATATGATTTGCAGAAGAAGAATCCGGTGTACCATCTGGGATCAAGTGATGGTCCAGGTATTATTATTACTCCAATTGTTTTAAAAGGAACCAATTATGATGAGTGGGCTAGAGCCATTAGAAGATCGTTGATAGCCAAGAGAAAGTTTGGCTTTGTTGATGGCACCATTAAAGAACCTCGCAGATCCCGATCGCTTGGAAGAATGGATTGCAGTCCAATCAATGCTCGTTTCTGGATTAGCAACACACTAGAATCTTCAATCAGATCGACCCTAGGAGATTACGATGATGCAAGTCTTCTCTGGACACACTTAAAGAAAAGATTTTGTGTTGTCGGTGGAACACGAATCATCAACCGAAAGCTTCTCCGAGTGATTGCAAACAAGAAAAACCGAGAGTGTAGCTGTCTATTATGGGAGATTGAACAAAATATGGGATGAGTTGGTGACATATATGAAGATACCACATTGCAAGTGTGGTCTTTGCACCTGCAATATTGCGACTCGTGTGAGTATTTTCGAGAAGAAGATTTTCTTCATTATTTTTGATCGATCTCGGATATCGTATACAGTTCAAGATGTGAACAGATTGTTGGCAAGAGAACCTCTATCATCTATCGATGCAGCTTATCAAACTATTGTGAATTCTGGAACGATGCGAACAAGTGATGTAGTATTTTCGAAAGAATTACAAGACAATGTTATGGCATTTAAAGTTGAACCTGATCAGCGAGCAACCACCAATACATATGATCCTGCCAAGTATTGTAAACACTGTAATAGACAAGGACACTCTGATGAGGGTTGTTATCAGCTAATTGGATACCCTGAATGGTGGGGAGATAGACCTCGGAGTGGCAGAGGTTATGGCAGAGGAGGCAGGACAGGTGGTAGAGGTAGATGTGGTTCTGGATCCGTATACGGCAGAGGTGGTAGAGGACATGGAAGCAACATTCCATTTCGTGCACATAACCTGAATATACCAGCAGATCAGCAATCAGGTGGTGTGACATCTGCAGATGGAACGGGTTTGACTGGAGTGACGGCAGCTCAACTTCAACAAGTACTTGAGTTTTTTGAGCTCAAACAAATCAAAAATTCAACTACAAGGTAAACAACATCGGGCTTCCTGGATTATAGATACAGGAGCTACGAATCATGTCACATGTAATATAGATGACATGATAGAAGTAAAAGATATTAAGGCATGATCAGTAGGTTTGCCAGATGGAAAGTATGCGAACTCTGAAAAAATTGGAACTGTGATTCTTCCTGGTGGTTTGAAACTTGATAATGTGCTTTATGTACCTCAGATAACATGCAACTTAATCTCGGTCATACAGATGATCGATGAGATAGCTTGTGTTGTGCAAATGTACTAACAGTTTATGTCTTATACGGGACCTAGCTGACGAGGAAGGTGATTGGAGTGGGTGAGAGACAAGGTGGACTATATATTTTTTGTGGTGTGCCTCTGTTAAAGTACTTGTTGTTAGTGAGAACTCATATGAGCTATGGCATCAAAGAATGGGACATCCATCGGAGAAAGTTTTACAAAAGCTACCAGTTGTGAGTAGGTTATTTCGAAAGAATAATGATGCTTGTGATATTTGCCCACGAGCAAAACATCGTAGAAGTAGTTTTCCTATTAGTTTAAGTAAAGCCAGTTGTATATTTGAGTTAGTTCATCTGGATTTACGGGGTCCTTACAAGACACCTTCTTCTTGTGGAGCTCATTATTTTTCGACAATAGTAGATGATTTTTCAAGAGGTGTGTGGATTTATTTAATCAAAAGTAAAACTGAAGTTGAATTGGTATTTCTTAATTTCATTACTCTTGTGAAACGTCAGTTTGGTAAAGAAATCAAAATTGTTAGAAGTGATAATGGAACAGAATTTAATACATTATGTGGATATTTTAAGACTAGCGGGATAGTCTTTGAGACATCATGTGTTGGTACGCCCCAACAAAATGGGAGGGTTGAGAGAAAACACCAACATATAATGAATGTGGCAAGAGCCTTGAGATTTCAAGCAAATTTACCGATACGTTTTGGGGAGAGTGTGCATTAACCTGCAAAGATACTTGATTAATCGTACACCAACACCTATTCTTAACAACAAAACTCCATATGAAATTATGTTTGGGAAGTTGCCTCCATATGATCATTTGAAAGTGTTTGGGTGTTTGTGTTATGTGCATAATCAAAGTAGTAAAGGGGATAAGTTTGCAAGCAGAGGAAGGAGATGTGTATTTCTTGGTTATCCTTTTGGTAAAAAGGCATGGCAAGTTTATGATTTAGACACAAAACAATTTTTAGTGTCAAGGGATGTGGAGTTTTATGAACATCAGTTTCCTTATATGACAAGTATTACTGGAAATAGCACTGAGATTGTTCCATCAAATAATGATGTATGTTGGAGTGATGATGAAGATAGAGAAGAAGAACAGTTGTCTAGAGATGTTATGGAAACTCATCAAGACGAGCCAAAGACAACAAAGCGGCGATGAATCATTGTCTCGAGACTGATTGTGAAACTCAAGAACTGCAAGGAACGGATCAAGAACAACCTGAGGAGAATGGTGCTAATAGAAATGACACAACGGCTGAAGGTGTGGTACAGAATAATAGTAGTGAGATGGGTAAAGGAAAACGTCAGAAAATTCCTTCTAGCAGACTCAAGGGTTTCGTGACGCACACAGTACGAGAAAATAGTCCACCTTCCACTCATCCTACACAATCATCGCCTCGGGTACACCTTATCCTTTGACATATTATGTTAGTTGTGATCGTTTTTCTGCAGTTCATAGAAAATATCTTGCAGCTATCACTGCTGGAAATGAGCCTAAGAGCTTCAAAGAAGCTATGAAGCATCCAGGATGGCAAAAAGCCATGACAGAAGAAATAAGAGCTCTGGAGGAACAAGGAACATGGGAATTAGAAGAATTACCACCTGGTAAGAAGGCACTGGGAAGCAAATGGATTTACACAGAAAAACATGATGAAAATGGAAATTTGGTACGTCTAAAAGCAAGACTAGTAATATTTGGGAATCATCAAGTTGAAGGATTGGATTACAATGAGACATTTGCACCAGTGGCAAAGATGACAACAGTTCGTACTTTTCTTTGTTGCAAAGTAATTAAAAATTGGGAAGTGCATCAGATGGATGTGCATAATGCCTTTCTTCATGGAGATTTGGAGGAAGAAGTGTATGTGAAGATACCACCGGGATTTGCCAAGGGAAATCCTAATATGGTGTGTAGAATGAAGAAATCATTATATGCCTAATACAGGCTCCTAGGTGTTGGTTTGCAAAATTATTAGCAGCTTTGAAGAATTATGGCTTTAAACAGTCATACTCAGATTATTCTCTCTTTACCATGACAAAGGGGAAGATGAAATTTTAATGTTTTGGTGTATGTTGATGATTTGATTGTAGCGAGGAAATTATCTCGGGTTGCACTTCATAATTTTAAAACATACTTGGGACAATGCTTCAAGATGAAAGATTTGGGGAAGTTGAAATATTTTCTAGGATTGGAGGTGGCTCGTAGTAAACAGGGTTTCTACATATGTCAGATGAAGTATACATTGGATATTATCATGGAAATCGGGTTATTGGGAGCAAAACCTCGCACAGTTTCCAATGGAGACAAATCATCGTCTGGCTTTGGCATAAGGTAAAATACTAGATGATGTGGAAAAATATAGAAGATTGGTTGGTCGTTTGATTTATTTGTCATTCACTAGACCAGATCTTGCTTACTCAGTGCATATCTTGTCACAATTTATGCAACAACCAAGAATAGAGCATTGGGAAGCAGCTCTTCGTGTGGTTAGATATTTGAAGAAGAATCCTGGACAAGGAATTCTGTTGCGCTCTGATAGTAGTCTCAGTTTAAAAGTTTGGTGTGACTCAGATTGGGCAAGTTGTCCATTAACTAGACGTTCATTGACAGGATGGTTTGTTCACCTGTGTCTTGGAAGACTAAGAAGCAACATACGGTTTCTCGGTCCTCGGCTGAGGCAGAATACGAGATCTATGGCGGCAGGTTACATGTGAATTAAAGTGGTTGAAACAATTACTTGGTGATTTAGGAGTTCATCATACACATGGGATGAATCTCTTTTGTAATAGTCAATCAAAGATTATATATTGCTCGAGAATCCAAGATTTCATGAACGAACAAAACATATAGAAGTGGACTGTCATCTTGTCAGAGATGCTATAATAAGGAAGATTATATCACCATCTTACACTCCTACAACAGTGCAATTGGCAGATATCTTTACAAAATCCTTGGGGAAAGCTCAGGTTTAGTTTCTTTTGTCCAAGATGGGCATTTGTGACCTCCATGCTCCATCTTGAGGGAGGGTATTAGGAAATAGGGCTATTCTTAGCCTAGAATTATAGTTATATTTGGAATACCTTGAGACCCAAGTTGGGTCTTTGTATAAATATCTTGTGTGTTAATGAGAATGACACAGACTTAACCAAAACTTAACACATTGGCAATGGAGAAACTATATGTTTCTGGTTAGAAGCATGGCTAAGGGAGTCGAGCTTCCAATTAAGGTTCCTGCTTTATTTCGGGTCGCAAATCTCAAACAAGGTTCCCTGAAGGATCACATCTCTCACGATGGTTTAAGCTGGTCCTTCAATCTCAAGAGAAACCTCAAGGAGGTAGAAGTGCTACAATTAATTGATCTCTCTACTGGATATATTGCCAACTATTCCTACATCTCTATCTAATGTCCCAGACTCGAGATCATGGCCCTTCTCAAGTTCCGGATCATTCACAGTGAAGTCAGCATACAAACTCTTATACACTCCGCCTGCCATCCCAGTTGTGCCGACATCACACTTCCCCTACAGACACATATGGAACCCCCACAAACCCCCCAAAGTAAGTTTTTTCTATTGGTATCCTGCCCTTGACAAAATCAATATAACCATCGTATGTTTTGTAGGAATTGGAAACTTTAGTTTAATGTATGTCTGCTTCAATTTACGAAAAGGTTGCATCAGGAAGTGGATACTGGAATATCCTATGCGTCCAAACTCACAAGGACTATTATGTTGGACAAGTTATATATAGAGCCTACATCTCAATATGATGGGCAGCATTATATATTGGAGCTTATATCCACCAGGTAAAGTATAATTTTTTTTTCTTTCATTTTTTGATGGTAAGTAAAGGCTTTACTTACTTTGAAAAGCATTAAAATTGGTGGTATGGTGATTATTAATATGAACGTTGTATATAGGATGGTGGAACTAGGCGACTGGTGGTTCACGTTGTAGGAACGCAGACATTGGCTCTTATGTGGCATGGGGAGGGTTAGTCAAAAATATCCCGCATGAAGCAAGCCCACCCATGAGAAATGGACACTTTCCAGGTGACGACTCGAAGAAAGTTTCAGTAATATCTAACATGTATTATCTGGATGAAAAATATAAATTGCTGCAGCAAGGGCCTTGCATTAACTTCCGAAGACCAGCAGACAGAAAACTGCTATACAGTATACCCTAACCCGCAACGACTATGACCACAAAGTTGCATATAGTATATTTCTTGGGTGACCTGGATGAAATTGTGACTAAATAAATAATCTACTTCACGATCAGTGATTTGTTGTTGTTGTTTTTTTCTTCTTTTTGCTGTTGTTAGAGTGTGCAAGGCTTTCCACGGTACTTGAATAAAATTATTAAATTTGTGTGCAAGGATAAATCTTTAGTTTAACTCACTGTTAATTATTCCTACGCAGAACTAAATTTTGGCAAAATTATGCCTTTGTTCATTAATTTGTACTCCACGACATCCAGTTTCTAGGAGATAATTATACTGGTTTGGTCAAATCAAATGTGAACATTCACAAAATAACAGAAATTATACAATTTCTCCTTGGATGATCACCGATTCATTATGATGAATAAAATTGCCACACAAAAACTTTGCCAGAAAAAACCGATGGGACAAAATCTCGCGAAAGAGAAAGCTGGTGAAATGCTGCTTTGTTAAAACCTTTTTAGAAAAACCACATGGAAGAAAATTTGAAAAGAAGGAAAAAAAGTATAACGTTTGACCTATTTATGGAAGCTAACTCAACTATACGAGCATTAACATCATAACTCTAGGCATATCATATAGAAGTTTTATGCATGCATGATATTAAACTGCAGATTCAAAAATCATGCTGCTAAAGCGTGGATCTTTGTGTTTAAGTACTCCTCAAGAGACCTAAAAAGTTTATAGCATCAACTAATTAATTTGTGTACCAACAAAAAAAAAATCAACTAATTGATCTGAATTTTTTTGATTCTGTACCAAATTTTCTAAAAACACATAAAGGATTGTTAATCCTCACATACTCAAGTCAGGTGGCTGCCTGAATATAATTTGAATATCCTCCAAGGACTACAAATTTAAATATGCTTCTCGAGGCACATGTCTATATATACAAAATAGTTTGTTTTTTTTTTTTCTGGAATCACCCAAATCATCTTCTTACAACTTGATATTTACCTAAATCCTCCAATCATCTTCTAAAATTTTCTTTATCTTCCCATCTCTTTTATAAACAAAAATATGAGCAAAAATTTAAAGAGAGCAATACATCTTTTACAGAAGACTAGCAGATTGTTACTTCACTTTATGTTCTAGAGAAAAAAGAATTTATAATAAAGACATAAAATTGTTCTAGAAATAAGTCTTTGTAAAATTTGAAGAACCTTGTGGCAGAAATCCTTCCAATCGTAATAATGGTGGAGTTTAAAGTAGAATTAGCATTGTCAAGGTTGAGATGTAAAGATATTCCAATTGTTAATAAAAATAATCCGAATTTGGATCATAAGGGTAAGTGAAGAAGAAGAGAAGAGATCGCGCTTCTCCTATGGTTAAATCCTCAAATACGAAAAATTCCCGTCAGGTTAAGCCAACTGCCAACCCATTGACCTTGTTATCTTGTTTATGGACAATAAATAGCACACCATATATAGTGCTTGGCCTAAATGGTTACTGTTAACGTTAGCATTTTCACTATAGCATCAACAAATAGGGTCGATATTTATTTTGGAGTCCCACTCAAACAGTGGAATAACCTAGCCCTTTGTTTGCGACCCTGTAAATCTTTAGGTGTATGGAGCATGACCCGGAAAGTTCAATGATCTATCACACATTTATTAAGTTTTGTGTTTGATTTTGCGGATATTTCGTTAATTGAAGATCAAATCTATTGATTAATTGAATGCTCGTTCTCAAAATGCACTTGATGAGGATGATCGGTTGCGTTCTTCCGAAAGGGTGCCTGAGCCATTCCACACTTTATTTTCCCATTTTAAGTTTTGTACGTTTCAGTTAAAACGCTGAAACAGACGTTGATTTTTGGGTTTTGGGCCTCTCAAACTTGTAGAAATTCCATCAATAAATATTATCACAATTTTTTGCAGCAAATATCTAGTTTCAATTACCATAAGTACTGGTAGTTTATTAGTTAAGCATATCAATAAGTTAACAACAGTGAATTTCTTCGGCGAAAAAGTTACACTAAGTGTGAAATAATTTTTCTTGAGAAATCGTTCCATAACCGCGGTGGTGAATAAATTATAAATGTGAAGATATCATTTGTATTTTGAAATTCAAGAAACATGTATAAGACTTTGTTCATACTCGAATAGCTTGTGCAGATGCCAAAGAAAACATCTCCTTGCTAATTCTCAATCTGGTGCAATGAGAAAAGTACGTAGCTCTATACTTCCCTAAGAATCAGCGCAATATTTGTTGCAGAAATCCTTGATATTCATTTCTATGAAACATGTCCCTTATTGATAAACGCACGATTAGCAGCTAATCAAGTTATTTTTGAAGCATTCGCAGGTAAAAATTGTGTTCATCTTATTGGTCTTAGTACGAAACAGGATTTGCAATGGCCAGCAATCACGGTCACTCACGGCACTAGTGCAAGCATTAGCATTCAGACCTGGTGGTTCACCGGCTATCCGAATAACAGTTATCCGTCCACCACAATTTGATATTAATGCTTTGCAACAGGTTTGTAGGAATTTAGCTCCATTTTCTGAAGCTAAACATATTGATGCATCAATGCTAGATATTCGACCTAGTGAAGTCGGAACAGTTGCAGTTAATTCAGTTTTTGATTTTCCATAGATTACTCATAGTTAACGGAGGTATAGTTTGATTTTCGACCTAGTGCAATCGAAAAGTGTTAACATCAATTAGAGAAATGAAACCTACAATTTCGAACTTTTCAGACTCCTTAAAAGGAGATGTACTAAATTTTAGAATAGTTAGACTACTAGTTCGAACGCAAGTGGTGGTGCGGGAGTGATTTAATCACAATTCCCTCCAGGTCTGCCATAGAATATGCTAATACCCATCATTCTCATTATAGTTATTTTTAACGGTATAGCATACAGTTGGGTTGGGATCACCTGTCCCCTACTTTCCTGTCTCTTCCTGACCCTACCAATCAGATTATGCCACCTATCTTTCTCTCCAATAGTGTTGTTTGTGATGTTTTGTGGAATTTTACCTAAATACCACCCATACTTTTTCTAAGTACCACCTACAATCTAAAACCACAATAATTGTAAACCGAATCTAAAATGGGTGATAAAAACGTGCCTTTACCATCACGTAACACATTAAAAACCAATCTGAGATTCTGAGAAAATAAAAGCCATGAACATCCTCTTATCACAGGCAGACAAAGATCCATCACCACCCAGTTGTTCCAAACAATAATAACAGCCAAACACCATTCTCTTTCTTACCCTAACTTCTTTCCCAGATTACTTCTTCAATTGATAATGATTTGGACCAAAAATGAATCCCCAATTAGATCATATTTCAATCCACAGTATTGATGTCTTCGTCAGCCATAAATTCACCCAAATCTCCATTACTAATCCTCCTTCGGCAAATGGGTTGTACCCAATTTCAGTCATCACCAGCAAATTCGAATCCATCTCCATTCATGGCTAGCAATGCCAATTTCAGTCCAAGCAAAGAACTCACAGGAATCACCAACCCAATTTAACATCATTAACATCTCAACCTTTTTAAGATTAATCTTAACCTTAATTCCAATTTTAATTTTAATTTAGAAATAAAGTAAAGTTTTCTTTTTTATGTCATTTAGATTGATTAGGTTTATATAATTTCAAAAAGTATTCTGTAAGTTTCATAATTAGTTCAAATGCATTGTAGTAACAGAGATTAGTGCTTTTCTAATGTGATGGGTATACATAATCTCTATAACTAAGATCAGTGGGGTGGTAGCCAGGAAGAAGGCATGTTTTTATCACCCACTTTTGATTAGGTCAACAATTATTGTATTTTTAGACCGTGGGTGGTACTTAGGAAAAGTATGGGTGGTATTTATTATTTTTATTAGTTTTTAGATTTTATTACAGCTAAAAATGGTTATTTAATATATTGAGATTAATTTAGGTAAGCAAAAACTTACTAATACTAGGATAGCTTGACATTGTCAAGTTGAATGTCTAAAACTCGACATTCACCTTGACAATGTCTAACAAAAGTGAAGCCATGTCATCTTCACATTGATTTAAGAAGTTGGGGTTGGAGAAGAATTTTAGGGAAAATGAGTGTCGATACTATTGAAGAGAAAGATAGGTGGCATAATCTGATTGGTAGGGACAGGAAGAGACATGAGAGTAAGGGACAGGTGATCCCAACCCGCCATATAAGTTGCACTTGTACCTAAGTGATGAACCAACTTCCTTGGACAATAGCCGATGTCTGCGCTGAAATTACCGTACACTCTGAACCACCAGTCCACAGTTCCAGCATCCTAAATATAACATCCATCCTAAAAATCAACAACCATATACCATTTTTATTAAGCACTGAGTTCAACAAAGACGATGAACTTCATCCCCATAAGCACGATTAGCATATGATAGTTCACGAAATAGGATGAAATCCTACTAGGAAACAAATAGAAAGCATAAAGTTCAACAAAGAGGATAAACTCCATCCTATAGGCACGATTAAAATATGATAGTTCATGAGTCATGATGAACTCCTACTAGGAAACAAACAGAAAAGAATTGGGGATCGGATGCGGGCGAAATTCCCGACAAAGGTTGAGATGTTTAGGCACAGAGTTCACAAAAGAGGATGAACTCCACCTCCATAGGCACGATTAGCATATGATAGTTAACTAAACATGATGAACTTCTACTACGAAAAAACAGAAAGCACAGAGTTCAACAAAGAGGATGAACTTCATCTACATGGAAACAAAAAACACAAAGTTCAACAAACAGGATGGACTATATCTCAACAAAATTATTGGGCCGACCGAGCGAAGCAAGGGAGGACCTTTATATGGCCACTTTTTTGTAAATCTAAGTGATCAATTACCACAAAAAGATTGAGAATGGTCCATGCTGAAAAACCAAAAATATCCTCTCTTTTAGTCCAATTACTATAACTCCTTATATATCCTATTTTTTTAGGGGTATAATTGGAAAGCAAACTTTAACGGGTGAAAGTATCACTTTTTCGAAAACGGGTGAAAGTATCACTTTTTCTAACGGGCGAAAGTATCACTTTTTCGTAAACGGGTTGAAAGTAATCGCAGACTAACCCCATGTTTCGATTCTTTTCGGTCGGCCTCCACCGTGGCAACGGTCGTACTAGTATAACATGGATGAAAAACACAGACGAAAACAAGACGAACATGCATTTGAAGATCAACAATTAACTTAAGATATTAGATCTAAAATTAAATTATAGTTATTTTTTTGTATCGTACCTTCGATTGCTTTAATATCTTTCTCTGATTTTTATTGAACAGACGACTATTATTGAACTACAACTATTTGCTTGTATTTCTCTTTTTTTGATTGTGAATTATTTTTTAATTTCTTCATATGGGGTTTTTTATCGGTGTTTTTCTAGTTGATTTTTTTTTGATGAAATTGATTATAGCAGTCGATTAGGTTTGTTTCCTGAAAGAATATTAGGGGTTTTGATTGGTTAATTTGAGTATATTCAGGTTTCTCTCTGAATATGAAAACTGAAGTGAAAACGTTTCTAGAAAAGGAGATACATAATATAGAGAAGATGGGAATAAATGAAAGAAGTTATACGGTTTCTCAGATTATAGGTTGTAACAGTTCTAGAAGGATATTTAGGTCATTTACGATATTTTTAAACAATTATGGACCAAATAGTATAAGAGCATAGCTCGGTTGAACTGATCACAAATGTTGTTATCTCAAGCTTGTTGTCAAAATTATATATTGATTTCTAGTCTACATTTAGTTAGTCTCGGATTAAGATAGAAGTATGTAGTTGATATTTAGATACCACTGCATTCTACCGTTTGAAGAAGAAGATCAGCAGGAGCTTTGGGGAACTTCAATATCAAAATTTTAGTGAAGACTGAACCAAATATTTCTCAAGCTTTGACATTTCTATCTTTGAGAATTAAACAGTACGTGCATAATAGAAATTTCGAGTTAAGTTTATCTTGAATGTCTTCTCGAAATATGACTATTTAAGCTTAGGAACATTTGTTCATACTTGATGAATTTGGTTAAAAACAATTTATTGTTCATGAATAAAATTACGATTCAAGATTTAATCATTTGAAAAAATAGCCTGGAACAGTGATATGTGTCATTGATGTTATTCGAGAATGTTGCATATTGATTATTAGAGAGATATAGAACTATTGTTAATCTGGATACAAGATAGTATGCATACCAGTTCACATACTAGGAGAACTATTATAAGTCCGGAGATGCAGTACTACATGTACCCAGTACATGTACCGACGTAGCTATAGTTCGGTAGCGACTTTGTGGTGCACATACCCGGTATCCTGATAGGCGAATAAAACACCTTGATATTTATCTATTGTTTATGTTTTATTTGCGAGTTTTCTTATAAATTGTCTATTTTATAATTGCTTTTGAGTTTATTAGGTGCAATGGAGTTATTTGGAGCATAAGAAGAGGAATCATTCATTTGGAGCAAAAAGGAGAAAAAAAGTCAATTTACTGGCGAGTGAAGCTAGCTACGATTGAGCAATGAGGAGGTTAGGCAGTTAGTTCTTTGAAACTCCATAGCTATGAGTAGCTAATTTAATTTTATTAGTTAAGGATGTAGTCCCGGAAAAAGTAAGAAATTTCGAAAGAGAGATGAACTTGATGCTTGGTTAATGCATTAGTTTTCTTTCTTGATTAACGTTCAAACTTCTACTATTTTTATAATCACATGATTGATATATTGATTAAGGATGTAGGATTCGAGAATATGCTTGGTTAATGTTTGTTTAGTTGAGTGGCCAATTAATTGAACTTGTGTCTTTGTCCTTAGATAATTTAGGGTTCATCATCGAGTGATAACCCTAAATACATGTAGCATGATATGATTACAGTTTTGTAGTGATACACTCTTGTTATCATATGTAGAGTTTCACCATTGTCCGAATTTTCATGTGAAATGTATGACAATTGCATTGATTATCCTATTTCTGAAACTTAATGCTCCTAGGAATTGAACTTATTTAGCGCAAGGCCTTAGGTTATTCTTTAGGTATAATTCATAACCACGGCTCTAATGTGGTTATTGATGAACTTAAGAAATTGGCGGAGTATCTTAATTTCTTGTTACTCTAGGGCTTTTATTGATAAAAGAGATTAAATCGTAATTCTAATCATGTATGCAAGCACTTGTTTAAGATTAAAGATGAACTCCTTGACAAATATAACTTATACTATTTACTTTGCTTTTGATTCACTTTTCATTGCCTTCATAAAATCAGAAAACTCCCCCCTTAGTTACTTAAGAAACTGAAAATATAATAACAACAATTGCCTCCCATTGAACGAATTCATACCATAAAATGTCTGTGAATCGTGAACCAAGGATGGTACGCATACCTAGTATGCAAACCGGAAAAGATCTGTTGGTTTTGATACCGGAAATGGTATGCATACCCGGTATGCAAACCATAAAAGATCTGTGAGTTCCTAAACTCATTATTTGTCTTAAGGGTATCAATACCCAGTACACGTACCATGACAAAACATATTCACGAATGAGATACTGAAGACACGTATCAAGTACACGTATTTACCCAGTTGATCAGTTTCGGATGCATCATAATTATTTCTACGAGATAATCAGCATTTGAACAACTCTCTAAAACACTATCTAGATATTTTGATCATATGTGTGATTCAAGAAACGTCTTAAAAGTATTATATTAAAATGGTTAAGCTTATGGTTCAAGTGGATAGTTTCAGTTAACCTACATGAATTAGTTATATACTGCTATGTGAATCTCAAGTCAATTTTTTCATCTAACGATGATATTGATTGCTTGGTTCCAAAGATATCTTATCTTAAACCTAAAGCTACCTGGATCTTAAAAGTATATAAAAGGAGAACCTCTAACAGCTGGGATCTTTGAATCCCGACACTATTCTTGTGTGTCCTAGTTGTAAGCTATAGTCATTCTCTACTTTAACCCTCCTAGGGTTTAGCGACTACAAAGACTTCACAAGGATTCGAGAAGCCAGATCCAACTCTCGCTACTTTGAAAGTTCGAGTATCCTGATCTTTTTTGATTGTTGAGATACCCACTCGAACAAGATAGATATAAATCATAAAAGTATCTAGGTCTCAGATTTCGTGATTCCATAAGTTTCGACTTATGAGGTGAATAATAATCTAGGCTACTCTCTGGGAGTCAAAAGACCAGATTTCGAGGTTTGCTAGACTTTGACTATTACAATCGAATTCCTACCTCACGTTGATCTTTGATCATAAAGGAAATCACAAATAGTCTTATCTTTGGGATGCAAATTGGTTTAAATCCTTCAATTGAGTTGAAGCAACTCTTAGGCAATCAAGGAAGTTATCTAAGGGAATCATTTGCGCAGAGTCCTGTTGGGATTCAAGAGGCGTAAGGAGCGCAACTGTAACTGAATTTCTATGACAGATTAATTCGATCGCAACTACAATCCAGTAAGAAATGCTGATAGTCGGCTAGTGTTTATAGAGGCTTAATACATTTTGGTGTTCAAAATTGGACAAGGTCCCGGGGTTTATCTGCACTTGCGGTTTCCTCGTTAGCAAAATTTCGGTGTCGTGTTATTTATTTTTCCACATTATATTATTTATATTTATAATTGAAGTATCACAAGTTGACGTAAATCATTCGAAGTTGATATATCCATCCATGATTGTTGGATTTGACTTGATTGGTTCTTGGATATTGATTTTTAAGATCGTCCAAGTACTCCTATGAGATCGTCCAAGTACTCCTACAACTAATCAGGTTCACTGGATTGGTTCTGTAAACTTTATGATTGTGAGACAAAGATATATAAGCTCTTCGTTTAATTCCTAGATGGAGATTCATTAAGTTGAACTCTCAGGATCGTGTTCGATTTTAGTACATACCGGTTGCCTAAGAAAAAGTTGATGGTGTATATTTTTACCCCGAAATTTTCAAATAGCAGACGCGTTTTTCCATAGGAGCAAATGGATATCGCCCCACAAATAAATGGACCAAACAGCAATTTTCCCTTTACTTTCTCATTTTCGATACTGAAAAGACGAGGGTACCCAAATACACCACTATCTTTTTCTTTAAACCTATAAGTCTAAAAACAAGTGTGATCCTCTATGGACAAAGTCGAGACAATACAAAAATAATAAAAATAAGGTATACACCTGGTAATTATTAGGATATAAAAACTAATTGACTATATGATCACCACCAAGTGTCTTGGATTAACGTACAAGTTTATTTAATTTATCATAATAATAATGCGGAAGTAAAATAAATAACACAAAATAAGATTTTGTTAACGAAGAAACTGCAAATATAGAAAAACCCGAGACCTAGTCCAGTTTTGAATACTCTCAAAATTAAACCATTATACAAAGAACAAAAGACAACTTTGTATAGTTGAGACCAAGTGAACTACCCCTAGTTACTTATTTCCCTTAGTATCCCTGTGTCTTTGACCTTTTGGTTACGCACGTGAATCACAAGAAATAAATCACTATCTTGAATAGCTTTACCCAGTCTATTCACTCTTTAAGATTGTATTCCAAATGGTAAAGGAACAAATTTTTTTGGTAACCACTCTATTCTAACTAAATAGATCAACGTGAGGTAGGAAATAAGTGAATAGAGTGGTTACAACTCCTTTTGATTGTATTCCAAATGGTAAAGGAACAAATTTTTTTGGTAACCACTCTATTCACTCTTTAAGAAAAGATATGGTGAGTTGTTGATAAAGGCTCTTATGTTTAACCTAATAAACTCCTTGGTCTAGTCAGATCAATCCGAATCTTAATTACCGAAATAGTCTATTTTCGGATTCACAATCAAACAATAACTCAACGAGAAACTCTAAAGTATGCAGATCTTATCAACTAGATAATCACAAGTCTATCAAACATAAACAAGATCTAGTTGGATCCCAGACGATCAAGATGTTTGCACAAAATAAACAAGATACGAAAACTAAATAGATAAATCTTATTTTTCTTCAAATCTTCAATTATCTTTAAAGTATATGCACACAAAACTTGAATCCTCTTTTGATCGATCACGCAAAGAACGGAGCCTGTTAACAATAGATTATCACAATATATTTTTAGATCTAACAACAGTTCTAAAGATCCCATCGACACTTTTATCTAGTTTGAGTGACCCTTGTATCAGAAGAGAAGGCTCTCATGAATAGTCAAACTAGGTGCAATCAAAGTTTTAACAAATCTTAGTCAATCAAATCAATAATTGAAAACTAAAGTAACAATGCAAATATCTAGTTTCCCACCAACGGTACTCGTAAAGCTTCTTGATGCTACTTTACTCTGTGGATAGACAGTTGTACTATAAACAACACGAATGAAGTTTGCCTGGCTTTTAGGATAGTTTACAATAAATGCAAACTCAACAATTTATAGACCAATGTTGTTTGGACAACAAGGAAATTCCAAAACCAAAAATATTCTCAAGATATGCAATAAGTACCTAATTTCAGTTTTCCTATTTCCAAATAATTTCAAAAATATTTCCAAAATATCTCATAGAAAATTTCTATTATTAGTTTAGCACATTAACTAATAAATCTTTTCTATAGTATATGCCTTAATTGTTGGTAATTAAAATATATAAAATCAACAATCATAATTAAATGCTTTCCAATTGTTTCGGTTTGGGATCACCTTGTGCATAATGGAATACTTTGAACAATTAATGATAAGAGTTGTGCACATGTTCAAATAATATTGACATTTAGAAGTTTACTATATTAGTAAACCCTAATTATGTATTTACACAAAACATAAAGAATTAATTTTGGAAACTCCTTTTTGCTCTTGGGACCAATTCTACCATGACTCCCAAACTAAGTTAGGATCAGTTCTACCCTGACTCCTAATACAGTTAATGACCGGTTATACCTTGCTTCCCAAAACTATTTAGGGTCGGTTCTACCTTGTCACTAGATATAGGTTATGACTGGTTCTACCTTTTCTCCCAATACTAGTTAGGATCGGTTATACATTGTCACACAATATAAGCTCTGATCGGTTCTACCTTGATTCTCAAACATAAGTTAAAATCGGATATACCTTGTCACACAATATAGGAATATGATCGGTTCTACCTTGATTATCAACCTAAGTTACGATCTATTCTACCTTGTCATTTTGCATTGGCCATCCAAGTATTCTTCATTGGAAAAACCAGACCAACACACTTCTTGAATTCCCTTTTGATTATGAAAAAAGTTCATACACTTGCTTCCTTAAACCAATGTAATAATACATATCTTACTAGGATGAAATCGCACCTAGCTAATCCCACACATAATCAAGTAACTAAATACATAGATTATGTTGATGTCGTATTTACGAAGTTCAAAAGATAAGTGTTATACTTCATAATTTAATATAATTCCTTGATACTTTGATCATAATAATATGACCAAGTCTCATCACTAGAGTGTTATAAATATAGCTTCACATGTTATGCTTTCAATATAAAACGACTTGAAAGATACGTTAGGAATGAAACCAATTCAAGTCAATATTACTAACTTCAAGTGGAAGGATGATGTATTTGTTGTAGTCGTTACTTTTTCATATTCTTCAGGTCTTCAGAGTAATTCTTGTAAGTCTCAACATTCCTAGACTTTCTAGTCTAGCCTAAACAAAGTTGACTCTAGCAATTAATCAAGCAACTCCAGATAAGTTTTAATACTAAAATATGACAACCAAACTTGACATACCAACGTTTGGTGGGTTCAACCGAGCAATGCTCTAACAAATACAAATATTGAATGTGCATAGATTTTATATTCCATTTTAATTTTCTCAAATAATTGCAACACACTTTGATCCTATGGAATACTTTTGGCAAAATATTTAATGATTCCTCGATGGTACAACTAAATGTTATTGTAGTTAGAAAAATCTTTTCTTTCTATACTGTTTCATATTTTTTCAAAGAAATATTTTCTAACGACTATAAATATCCACTAAGTATATGTTAGTTGTCGAGTTTGGAATATTATATGCCAAATTGAAAGTATGTAACCCAAAATTTAACCTAAAAGATTAACAATAAAAATCGACGGCGTTCGACCGCCAAACTAAATCCAAGTTAACACTTTAATAATATATACACTCCAAACTAACATTTTTCCTCCATTCTTGACTTAACATCATATCAAAAGGCCACAAAATTTATACTAGGGAACCCCAAAACCATAAGACAGTCATGTACGATATATGTAGCTTTAACATATCGAAAGAATGTCATCACAAATAGTATATAACACTCTCAACAAAATTACAAAAATGTGATTTTTGTGTTATCAAAATAAATATGTAAGTGTTATTTTTTCTTTTGAATAAATGTGAAAGATTGTTATATATATCATGTAAGGTAAAGTTGTAAGAAAATTAAGATTATAAATATATTTCAAAGAGTATCATCACAAAAATTTATAAGTATATGTATTTAAACCATGCAGTAATACTAGTGTGGTTATAAAAATGTATTTTATTTGTTAGCACGACAAATATATAGAGTTTTCGAGACCAGGACAACTATATATCATAGGCCAAACCTATAACAATCAATCCATACCTTTGATCATTCTCATCTTCATCCCGCTACTAATCCCAATGCTATAATTATTCCCCTCTTCACCTTTCATATTATGCCACGTCGAGTTCCAAATTCGGACCAGCCCCTACTGTCCCACTGTAGTAATTGAGGTCGGTTATGGTAAACTCTAAAACTCTAGTTCTTTGCAAGAAAGTGATAGTCCGCAGCAGCTAAGACTTTTTCCCTTTGTTTCATCATTATAGTCCCAAAATGGGTATGTTGTTTTCAGAGTGTTTGTTAGGGAGGGATGTGACCCATATTGACTCTTGAGTACCTTTTTAGTCTCCCACTTTCATAGGTGTACTAGTAGCCACTGGGTGACCACTCATATTTTGAATATTCGATTTGTTTTTTAAAATTTATTTTGCCCGGCTAGTTTGGGGCCTAGTAATTTATTTGGGGCCTATCAAATTCCTCTCCCACCTTTCAAAAATGATTAAGGGGTGTCAAATTTGGCAAAAAGACCAATCTAGCTTCAAATTAATTCCTAAAAGTAACCCATATAAATACTAATCCATTACCATTTTCAATAAAAAAACCAAAAACAAAAAAGCTTTTTATTCTCATCCAATCCTTCAAAATTCCATAAACTCTAATAAAAAAAATTAATCTTCTTCTCTAACGATCTCCGATCCAAACAAGAAAAGGTAAATCTCCATCAGCCCGTTATTTTATTAGCATTTCTTCATTTATTACATATTTAAAACTTCAATTTTGAACATCAAAATCTCTGGTTTATCCAGAATCAGTTTATGTGGATCTATCTTGTCAACCGATTCTGGGTTTTGTTCTCCGTCCATGAAGAGCATGCAGAGGAATCGGTTTATAGGATGATTATCATCGACCGATTCTATGTAGAAATCAGAATATGAAAATATATAACCAGAATCGGTTTGTAAATGCATTAGCATAAACCGATTTTGGGTATTTTTTTTAATTTTTTTTTGATATCTGAGCTCTTATAATCGGTTTTTATTTAAGTGGTAATGTAATGATTGTGAAGTTGTCTCTTCAAATTCCATTTCACGATCGGTTTTTATATGTACCACATTAAATGATTCCTAATGTTGTCTCTTCAAATTCCATTTCACAATCGGGTTATATATATGTATCACATAAACCGGTTCTTTATGTTTGAAATTCATGTATGTTTTTCTTGTTAGAATCGGATTACATATGTTATCTTATATACTGATTGTTGAACTAGATTTTTTATTTTTTCCAGATATGGACTTCGGCCACCTGGTAATTTATTCACGAAAACTCACCCAGGTCATTTTCACAGGGAACCACAACCCATAGTACACAGAATCCTCTACCAGTTCGCCTATGGTCGTGAGAGATGCTTGGAGCAAGCCCTCGCACTGGCAGATAAGCTTTCACTGGAAGAACTTGTTGAGCTCATTAGGTTTGAGAGGAGAAAGAGGGATGCGATTTCAGCTGGGAGGGATCACGACAGATATTTAAAAAGTCTATTTGAGGAAATAGCTGCAGCTGAAGCCTTTTTGTTCATGTTCATGCTGCTCCCGGTGCCAATGGTGATGTTGCATCTCTATGATGTGGATTTTTATGTTATAAGTTTAAGACTTTTAATGTTAATTTTTTTTTATTTTTAATACTACTAGTGGTTTGGATGGTGTAGTTATTGAACCATTTTTGTTTAAGAGGTTTATGAACTTAATGTGCTTACATTTAAATTATAATATGTGTGTAATGAGTTTATGCCAAAACAAGTTTATGCATGCTTCAAACTCTGTTTTGCAATTACAAGCCAACAATCGGGTTATACGACTCCACCTATAAGCCAATTGGTGAGGTTCCAACAGGGAATCGGCTTATGTGGGTGTCAGTATAATTCAAATTCTCCATGCCTTATAAATGCATTTTTTCTGTATATGTTTCTAGTCAGAATTGGATTACATGTGCAAATATATAGACCAATTATTGTCGGAAGAAATTCCAATTTTTCTCAGGTGCTTACTTGGTTTATGTTTCCATATACAAAGACCGTTTCCTATGGGCATGAAAACCTAATATGTTTTTATGGACATTCGAGAAGACCGATTATGCCAAATTACTTCAATTTTTTCGAAAAAAAAAACTAGTCGTTGGGGTCTTTCTCTATATAAATAGACCTCATCCCCGAACCCAATTTGCACCAAACTTGCTATTTCTATTCGCTCCCACTCCATATACTCAATAACTACTAATTTCATACCTCCACATACAAGAAATGACATCGTTTGACTCGCGGAAGATTTGGCAATCACCAAAGCCTGGTACGCCAAAATTCGAGTTGATCACTCCTTGTCCAAGAGCTTTTGGGCGAAGATATATTACAAATTTAGGCAAGATTATGGGAACCCGAATAGAAGAAGTCTTCAACAAATCCATGATAGGCACCAAGTCATCTTAGATGCGATAGTTTCTTTATAGCTAGCTATCCAACAACATATTATGAACGCTAGCCACTTTATCATGTCTCTTCAATAATTTGTGAGTATTTTTTATGGTTTGTTCTACATAATTTACTATTATAAATCTGTAACTAACAAAGTAAGTTTGTATTGTGTTTTTGTAGCATGAAGCTATCACTTCATGGTATCCACAATTTCATAGTACGGGCCGGACTTTATGGTGGGTGAATCAGACTCGCATTCCTCGGAAGAAGATTGATAGTTTTAGTCCTTTTTGTGTAGATTTTGTAGGTACACCTCTCTTAAACCCTCACGAGACTATAACTCATCCACTAGGGTCACCTAGGGGCTCAAAGTCTTGATGCACGTGCTAAGTGCATCCGTGATTCTTACAAAAAAGAGTTAATTTGAAATGAATGAAATATTTTTTTTCTTACAAAAATGAAACAACCGGTTTAAATATGACACACAAAATGCATGCCGACTATAAGAATCAAATTTTATTTGTGCATACGTTAACCGATTCCGGGTGCCATAGTTCTTGAATTCCAAAGAACACTAATCGGTCTAAGAGTGCATTAACATAAACCTATAATGGGTAGTATCGGAAAAAAAAAAGTCAAAACTTTTTAATTGATTGATGTGTTGAAAATTGATTTATATTAGTTGATCTTACATCTAATACAGTCAATTAACACCAAACGATTAACTAATACTAATTAATCAAGGATAAAATAGATAGTATAAGAATAGATGGATAAGGAATTGGGTGGAATTTATTTTAATGATCTTTTTTGTCATTTAGTAACATGCCCCAGATAAATGTCCGGGATATTTTTGTAGGAACTAAAATTAAATCCAAAAGAGCTTATCAACTAAGGCAGCTGGTACACCTCCTTCTCAGGGAGAGCTGATGCTTGTTGGGAAATTTGGTGTTGGCGCTGCTTCACACCCGAAGAGAAGCGAGCTACATGCAAGCTAAGATATAGGAGATGGACGACCACAAATTTTTGGGACATGTGAAACTTGAATGTATCCCACAACACCAGCGAAATTCATTCAAAGATGAATGCGAGACTTGATTTAAAACCAATAACCAATAGTGCTAAGTTAAACTTAACAACTACAAAGGTTCCTGAGTCCTGACACAAAAACTAAACATAAACAAATTGCAAAATTTACACCCATAGTAGCATAAGGCCAACATCCCATCGCAACATCTCCAATGTGGCTTTGTTCACTCAAGATATACTTCATAAAAGATCTGCATTAACACAACAAAATGTATTAATTAGTGCGGATGAATTAGAACAATAAAGTTCAGGTTATAACAAAATATAAATCCGGAAACCAAGCAATAAATGCAAGTTTATGTAGTAGTGATCATGATAAATGACGGATTGTTGACAGTGAACTTTACAATAGGTTTGATTGTCAAAATGTCACAATAGAAAAGCTTGAAGTTCTTTGTTAAAAGAGTAACTCCTTTGAAGATGAATTAGCTAATACTATTTCGATAATTGGTTCATGATTTTGCTGATTATTCGTGGTTTGTATACTGACCTATAATGATATGATGTATGGTTCGTAGTTTGTAAAAGCATAACTTGCAGTTATACAAACTTCTTAATATACTAATTCTTACAATCAAATTTGATGAACTAAAAACAAATTAAACCCTTGCAGCATCTGTGATCAAGTAATTTAACTTTTTCAGGAACCATGTCTTGAAAAGTATTGAGAAGACAAGAGTCGCTAGACAATCTTCATTAGGTTTACAGAGTTTTTAATTTTCTTCATAAGAATCTCAGATGAACATCTGAGATATTTAAACAACTATTAGTTGTTACTGGGTTGGCAGGTACAACAACGTACACATAACTACCAACTGCCAGTAGCCTCGCACGCTCAAGATACACACGTGCTCTCACACTCATTTCACACACTTACATAAATGCTCACACACTCTAATTACAAGATTAAGCTGATATTCTAACACCCCACCGCAAGATCAGGGTCTGGAGAATCTAATGACACTGAGCTTGAGCCGCAATACAGAGAAACGAGTTGTTGACAGAGCCTTAGTGAAGATATCAACAGTTTGATCCTGTGTATAGAGAAATCTAACACCGAAGGCCTTGGCAGCAATAAGCTCACACACATAATGAAATGCAATTTCAATGTGCTTCATTTTATTGTGAAAGATAGGATTGACAGTTTAGTAAGTAGCACCCATGTTGTCACACCACAGATCGGAACTCTTGGCATGGAGAAGTGCAATTCAGTAAGAAGGGATTGAACCCACACAATCTCAGATGTAGCATCACCTAAGGCACGGTACTCAGCCTCTGTGCTGGATCTAGATACAGTTTTCTGCTTTCTAGAGCACCAAGAAATCAAATTAGGGCCAAGAAAAAGAGCCATACCACCAGTAGATCTTCTATCAGACATATATCCAGCCCAGTCAGCATCAGAGTAAGCCCCAGAATTGCAAAGCTGAAGCTCTTTTAAATTGTAGACCAAAGGAAACAGTGCCATGTAGATACCTTAAAATTCTCTTGACAGCTGACCAGTGCTCATTGGTAGGATTTTGCATATGTTGACATGCTTTATTTACTACAAAGGCAATATCAGGCCTAGTGACTGTGGCATATTTCAATGCACCCCCTGTACTTCTATAAAGAACTGGATCTTCAAAAGGTGTAGTATCACCATCAGATTTAGAAGACAATATTGGAGTGGATGTGGGTTTTGGATCATTCATTTTAGTCTTAATAAGTAAATTTGTAATGTACTACTCTTGAGAAAGTAAGATACCTGCCGAGTTATGAATGGCCTAAATACCCAAGAAAAAATGAAGCAACCCCAAGTCTTTAATTGTAAATTCTTGACTCAGAGCAGTAATGAGAGTATCAATATCTTTGGATGAGCTGCCAGTTACCAAAATATCATTTACATATATAAGAATATAAAGTGCAAAATTATTGGTTAGCCTGTAGAAGAGAGAAGTATTTATCTTAGATGGTAGAAATCCATGAGAATATAAGAACTTACTTAATCTCTCAAACCAAGCTCTAGGAGCCTGTTTTAAACCATATAAGGACCTCTGAAGCTTACACGCATGATTAGGAAGAATAGTATCTTTATATCCAGGTGGTTGAACCATAAATACTTCCTCAGTTAGATGTCCATGTAAAAAAGCATTCTTGACATCCAATTGCTTCACTTGCCAATTCTTGTAGAGAGAAATAGAAAGAATTATCCTGACAGTAGTAGGCTTAACTACAGGACTGAATTTATCCTGATAGTCAATACCTTCCACTTGATTGTAACCTTTAGCCACTAATCTGGCTTTGAATCTCTTTATAGATCCATCTGCTCTTCTTTTGATTCTAAAAATCCATTTGAAACCTATAACATTGTGACCATCTGAAGCTAGAACTAACTTCCAAGTACCATTTTGAAGTAATGATGTAATCTCTTTATCCATTGCAGCTCTCCATTTTGGGTCCTTACAAGCTTCAAAATAGCAAGTAGGTACTGTTATATACTCATACACACTTTGAACTTCAGATGCAAATACTCTTGGTTTAGGTTTAGAAATACCCATTTTGCCTCTTGTCTGCATTGGATTAGCATTAGCGACAGATGGAGATGCTACAGTAGATGTTGTAGTAGAAGCTGGCAGTAGATCAGAGTCACTTGGTGTAGATGTAGTAGTAGATGATGAAATATCAACTTCATTTGAAATATCTGGTGGTGGAGTGGAAGTATCAGGTATAGGTATTACAGATGGTGTGACAGATACTGCTGTAGAAGTACCAGAAGAAGAAAACAATGTAGCATATGGAAATGTATTGTCATCAAACTTGACATCCTTGGAAATGATAATCTTGTTGGTACTGGTATAGAAACACCTGTAACCTTTTTGTGCATAGAATTGTAACCAAGGAAGATACATTGAACAGATCTTGGTTCTAGTTTGTGATGGTTGAACCTCCTTAAGCATGGATAGAAAGCAGAACCAAATGTGTGTAAGAATAGATAATCAGGTTTTACATGAAATAAACACTCCATAGGTGATAATTGATCCAAATTTGGTGTGGGTAATCTGTTAATAAGGTAATTGGCAGTTTCAAATGCATAAGACCAAAATTATATAGGTAATGAAGCATGATGTAATAGATCCAAACCAGTTTCTACAATATGTCTATGTTTTCTTTCTGCTGTACTATTTTGAGCATGAGCATGAGGGCAAGAAACCCCGTGTCCTATGCCATAAGAATTCAAATAAGTAGACACATTTCTGTATTCACCACCCCAATCAGATTGAATAAACTTGATTTTTCTATTAAGCTAATTTTCAACAACATTCTTAAATTTGACAAAAGTTTCAAGAACTTCAGATTTATAAACTAGAGGATACAACCAGGTGAACCTACTGAATGAGTCTATGAAAGAAACATATTATTTATAACCATTATTGTAACATAGTGGTGATACCCATACATCTGAAAAGACTACATCTAGAGGACCATAAACATTATTAGAGCTTGTACCAGTAGGATAAGGCAGTGCATGACTCTTAGTTGTCTGACAAGAAGAGCAAATTGTTGAGGACAAATGAGTGTCAATCACTTGATGGACTGAGGAGAGAATATGACTGAGTGTTTGATATGCTGGATGACCAAGTTTATTATGCCATTTTGCCGAAGAAGATATACCAGAGGAGAGAGATTGCTTGAGTTGGGTGGTAGTGAACTTCATGTGATATAAACCATCTCTAACAGGACCATGAAGTATAACCTTGTGTGTAACCAGATCCTTGATAAGAAATTTGTCAGAGTATAATTCAAAATAACAATTATTCTCCTTAGTAAATTGAAGAACTGATATTAAATTCTTGGTTATAGATCGGACATGAAGAACATTGGAAACGGTAAATTTAACAGAAGCATTGTGTAAAGTAGAAGAACTAGTATGAGTAATATGCAAACCTAATCCATTTCCAACTCTGACTTGATCAGTGCCTTGATATTCAAAGTGTAAATTTAGATTTGACAAGTCAGGAGTGATGTGATGAGTAGCCCCTGAATCAGGTATCCAACCAGAAGAAGAAGAAGGTGCAAAATCATCATTGTAGGCAGCAAATGCTTCTGGCTTAGGACACCAATAATCATCATAATCATCACCATAATTGTCATTGGAATTATAATAAGCTTGCATGGAATAGTCACTTGGTGCATATCTGTATCTACATTCTGGAGCCAAGTGACCAACTTTCTTGCAGAGCTGGCATTTGACATAGTAATTGTACCTTGGAGGATAAAAGTTAGAGTTGTCTTGTCTGCCACCTCTACTTCCATTTCTTCCACCTCTAAAACCTCCTCTGAAGTTACCACCATTTATGTTTCCTCTAAAACTAGAATTATTACCTTTTCCAAAGTTACCACGAGTTGGAGAATTTGACCAATGAGAATTACCAGCATATGATGAATTAGACTAATGTGGATAATCATTGTGTGGGTATGTATTGTGTGAATAAACATTGGAGCTAGTATATTGTTGATCGGAAGAATTAGGTCATGAGGTAAACTTTTGTTGCTGAGTGACATTGGCAGAAGCAGTGTTCAAATCTAGTTTAGATTCTGCATTAACTCTAGCTTCTTCTGATAAGAGTAAACCTAAGAGCTCAGATGAAGTAATTAGATTGTCATTCTTCAATTGTTGAGAACAAATTGAAGTTTTGAAGGCATTGAACTCAGAAGGTAAACCTTGTAAGATGTTAATTACTAGATCTTCATCAGATACAGTTCTATCTATTTGAGCTAATTGATGAGAGATTGAACGAGCTTTATTAAAGTAAACTAACATTGAATCGGAGCTTTTCTTCAATCCAATTAAATCATTTTTTAGTTGCAAAAGACGAGATTTAGTAGTTGAATTATAATTTTGTTCTAATCGATTCCAGATCTCATGAGAAAAAGTGCAGTCTATAACCTGAGAATGAGTCTCTCGGTACAAGCGAGAGAATAACCATGATAAAAGAGCAGAATCTTGATTCACCCAATATTCATACACAGGATTGAAAACAAATTCATTCTCAGGATCATTATCAATAAAATCAGAAGCACTTACAATTTCAATACCAGCTGGTGATGTTTTGCGAACATATTTTGCTAGACAATGAAATGAACCATCCATAAATCGAAGAAGATTGTAACTGCGTAATAATGGAGCGATCTGAGATTTCCATAGAAGATAATTTGTAGCAGATAATTTTGATGGAGGTTTGAATGTTAATGGAATGTGTTTGTCGGATTTTGCCATTGAAGATGAGTTGGTTGATTTGATTTGAATTTAGATTGATAATTCGGTATCTGATACCATATTGAGAAGACAAGAGTCGCTTGACAATCTTCATTGGGTTTACATAGTTTTTAATTTTCTTCATAAGAATCTCAGATGAACATCTGAGATATTTAAACAACTTTTAGTTGTTACTAAGTTGGCCGGTACAACAACGTACACATAACTGCCAACTGCCAGTAGCCTCGCACGCTCAAGATACACACGTGCTCTCACACTCATTTCACACACTTACATAAATGCTCACACACTCTAATTACAAGATTAAGCTGATATTCTAACAAAAAGAATAAGTTAGCCTACGAGTATGAGCTTGTCTGAACAAGATACATATTTCTAAGAAAAACGTCAACAAGAAGTTGGAGCGAAACCAGGATCATTAAAGTAAAATATGAGATATTTCAATCACCTGCCTAGACCAGAATATAATTATCAGATGTAAGACGAATGTGTTCAAATAATTGAAAATGAATCTTTATTTTTTATGACCATCAATGGTAACCCCAACTGGCCATGCAGTTTCAATAATTTCCTTAGACCAGGTATCTTTGTACCTCCCATTCGCTATGGCTTCATTGGCAAAAATCGCTATTGAAACACTTACTTGGGAGATTTCTAAAACAGTAACAATTACGCAGAGCTTCTCTTGATCTGTTGGTTTTGATGATGCAGAAGGTTGGGACTCTGTAAAATGTGATTACTTTTAGATTTGCTTCTTTTGCCTGACATCTTTTTAGTAAAGGACTCTACTCCTTTACAGGACTCCCATTTGGATCCAAATAAACTGAAATTGAGGTGCTACCACCAGTACTTGGATCAATTACATTTCGAGTTTGACCACTTAGCTTATGACTTTCACATATTGTACTACTTCTCGGACGAGCTAGTGCGTTCACGGCCAGAGGCAGGACGACCATTGGTGCAATGCCTTCCATGGATCTATTCTTCCAATGCAACAGAGTGATCCTACACTATCTGAAAAATGAAGTGATTTAAGAGTGTTAGAAACTGGAAAATGTATTAAAAATAAAGAGCATGCACAAAGGAAGTCTAAAACCTCATGTCTCGAAGTAGCAGTCTTTGCTGCCTAGTCTGGGGGTTTGCACTCGACTACTGTACTGCCTAATGGGGTTTTTGAATGTTCACTCTCCGACATGTCTCTTGGGGTACGATCTCAATAAAGCCAAACCCTTCAGTTTAACCCTTGAGGACATTATATTCTTAGGTAACTGTTCTCCAGCTCATAAAAACTTTACCTAATTCTGTATTTCTTTCCTCTTATACTACAGTAAAATAGAGAACCGAAGGGAATAAAACAAAAATGGTGGTAAACGGACGGGTTGTAAAGCACAAATAGATAAAGAGACTAACTGAGTGACAGTGAAATTCGTACCAAGACAAAGGTACACAGCTCAACGTACCATTCAGAAACTTCCTAGCAACCAAGGCATCTGCAATTTCCTTTAATAAGAATCTTTGATCCCAAGTCGTATTCACCCCATCCTTTAGCCAGGAAGTCGATGCAGAGGTAGTCATTCAATATTGTGGGACCAACACCATACTGGAGTCAAAAGTTTACGTGAACATAATTATTAGAGTAACATGTAAGCAAACAGACAAATGAGATATGGCAAAAAGAAATTACAAAAGATTTGCTAAACACTTAACAGAATTCAGTGAAACTTCTAATCCAAATGGCTGCACGAACCAGACCTTTGATGCACTGAAACCCTCAAAGATGCCCAGGTAAGGAGTGCCTATTATGGCCTACGAAGCATGTATAAGTCTACAAGGTGCAAATGGTTATTAGAACAGCAGGTGCCAGACAAAAGAAAGAGAAAACAAAACTGTTCCTGGACACTAAAGAGAGTGTACCTAATTTTAGTTCAGATTAGAATACAACAAAAGAGATGTAGTGTTTCCACAAGAAAGAAAACTACTGCGGAGAACTACAAAATTAAACTACAAAATAGAACAGGCAGCTCGAAGAATTGAGTCTGCCATCTCAGATTTCACTGCAGCTACTTGGCTTTGAAACGTGAACTAATTTGATGACATTATAAGGGCAAGCAGACATCCAAATAAGCTCATAAGGTTAACCACAGAAGACACACGGACGAGAAATCCTTGGGAACCTTGTCCAGGCTTTTTCTAACCGACGCTTCATAGAGACAACTTTTGTTTTGGTAACTTCGAATATGGGTTTCCTTTCTAGCCTACCCCAACTTGTTTGGGTCTATGGCTTGGTTGTTGTTGTTGTTGTTGTTGCTGCTTCATAGAGCCAACTTTTGAAACTGGAAGTCCACCATGTGAGCACTGAATTGATGTGTTGTCCAGGACGCTACAAGGGATGGCAAGGAAACCCTCCATTTCTTGTACAATTTAACTTAAACTAGAAGAGCAAAATTCCTTAAATGTCCATCAAGTTAACAACTTTAGCTGAACGACAAACGCTAACTGTAGAGTAATCACTCAAAAGACTCAAAGAATATAATAATAATAAAACAAAAAAAAACGAAATCTAGGACGCAGGAACACTTAAAAGGTTAGAACTTATTGGTATAGCTATTCAGACGGAAATCTGCATCCAATAAGTTACTCAAATCAAAATCCCATTAGCAGCGTCTAGAACTAAAACTTTCACAGATACATACTCTTATATTTTTAAGAGAAAATATACATAAGTATACATAACTGCGAGTAGTGGGCCACTACTAGTGGCTTCTACATGTCTTCTGTTTTTGTATGACTTTAGTGTGCCAGATCTATGTTGTATTAGGCGCTGGGCGAGGCTAGGCGCCAAGCTCATCGCCTCGCAAAAATAAATAAATATGGTCTTGTCTTGGCACCTTTTTCTGCTAGGCGCCCCCTGGGCGACTCCCACGCCTAGGGCGCCTAGGTGATCCCAGGGCGCCTTTGATAAAATAGTGCCAGATTACCGATATATACCACTCACATTTGCAAATCATGATTGCCAAAGCGTAAATCTCAAGAGTGGTGAGAAGATATTAACAAAATAGAGTAAATCAAAAGTAGACACTTACAGAAGGAAAATATTATCATCCCATTAGCGAAGCCAATCTGTAAGTATCCAGAGGTAAGGTTCTTCAACTGAAGGAACAAGAGCTTTTGACAAAATTGATCTCACTTCTTGTCTTTGTTCTGTAATTCCCAGTGTCTCTGTCTCCTTTTTCTGCTTGGAACATACAATTCATTTAATACCTTTATCTCTTCAGTTTAAAGAGATGAAGCGGGAGAGACATAATGTCGTGTTGAGGCACTGGCTCACTACTTTTTACTGTATCCATGAAAGCTTTGTCTTTGCTTCCTGCAGTGCTTTGACGATGATGCATCAGCTGATGAAAAGGTCTTTGCATGAGAATCAGAATTAGAAGTTGAAGATGGTAATTAATACTCAATATATACTACCTCCTGCCCAAAAAAAAAGTGAAAGGGTTATGTAATCCTACTATATCTGGGTCTCAATACAGCGACCCAAAAGCACAAGTTAATTAAAAGACATCACGGATACAAGAGTAAAAATTCAGAGCATCCCACATATATGACAAGAAGCCTTTCACAAACTCAAATCAATACTTTCTTTATATAAAGGAGAATCATTTAGGCTGATGTGTCGACTCCACATTAATTTTCTAGAATTATAAATTATTATAGCGCCACATCAGCGTACAGTAAGCGCCACATAATATATTTTCAATAGTTGCATAAATAAACAGATGGTGTTAGAATACGGGCATCCAACTCAAAACCAATTGGCAATGAGTGGAAAGGCCCTAAGAGATTATAAACCGCAGAATCTTAGATTGCCCAACAATATGGGACTAATAATCTCAACACGCCCCCTCACGTGTAGCCTCGTTGGGTCTAACACATGGACAATTAAATCGGGTGACGCGGAATAAAGGCGCCGTCAAAGACTCGTCACAAAATAGCCTATCCTATGTTTGCTTTTGCTTTAACTGCACCCAGTGGTAAAAACGAAAACGGATATTAAGACAGAACAGAGGTCAAAATGTTATAAAAGAAACTGCAGAGAAAATTAGTGGCTGGTTAGCATGCTGCTTGGTGCAAACCCATATTAATCAGTGGGTGTAACTGACAGGGATCTAAATCTTAATGGGACCCGCTGATCAACCCTTCTTGGGCTAATGCCATGTGTCACGGGGTAAATGGTTTAAAATTCGCTTAACCTAGAAAATACCGTTGCAATTAGGGGTTCAGCTTAAGAATGATGCTTGCTATATTACGGTTCATAAAACTTATACCCTTTATTTTGACCAAGCAGGGGTTTTTAAGTGTCGGCCATGACAAGTCATCCTGGTCTCTTAATCTTTTATTTCCTGTTTCTTTTCTTCTCTATCATCCCAAATAGTGAGTTTGCTGAACCAACTCCTTTATGTCTTAAGCGTGAGGCTTGGGCTCATAACTGTATCTTGATATAGTCCTGGTTCATTCATCGTCAGTTCCGAGAATGTGTTTCTGATGAACAATTACGGATATGATGAACCATGCCAAAAATTCAAGTGGCCAATTTTTTTGTGCATCGTCTAAGTTGGTTCTTTGACTTTTGAACTTCCATTTATAATCACCCACGACATGCTGGAAGCTCAGAGCATTTCCTCAAAAGTCAAATTTTTTGTAGCTGTGGCAGTTCTTGTTTGATTCTGTGGACCACTCTTTGGCATCTGTTACCAAAAAGACAGTTATCAATGCTGCACCAACTCCTTTATGTCTTAAGCGTGAGGCTTGGGCTCATAACTGTATCTTGATATAGTCCTGGTTCATTCATCGTCAGTTCCGAGAATGTGTTTCTGATGAACAATTACGGATATGATGAACCAGGCCAAAAATTCAAGTGGCCAATTTTTTTGGCCAAAAAGACAGTTATCAATGCTGCCTTCTTTTATGAATTTCCTAACTGGATTTTCATGAACAACTTGAGTTTATTGAAATAGACAAAGATTCGATGTAAAACTTACTAACCAATATCAAAATGAAACCATTATACTTGTATGTACGGCTTTCCTCCTCGAAGCTGCTGTTTTATCTGCTGATCTTTTCCTTAAGCCTCCAAACTTGATTCCATTGTTTTATGTATTTTCTTCTTATAAAGCTTTCATGATTAAGGTTTTTTTTTTTTTTTTTTTTTTTTTTTTTTTTTGTCCCCTTTTACCTTCAATCCCGACTCCACCTTTGACTCGAACCGACTTTTTGTGCACATGGATAATTCGAAAATGTGATTATCGAATGTTTACTTCAGCGTTGACTCCACCGTTGTATTGTTTGTAAGATGTGGTTCGAAGTTGTCTACTTCAGTTAATTCGAAAATCTTTGTATCTTGCTCCCCTAATGCTTTCAGGGATACAAAACTAGATACATGAAGTACCACTTCCCTAACTTCCATAATGTTTTTTCTTTTAAAATCCAAACGATATTCCTGTTTGTTATCTCTTACTTGTTTCAAGTCATGACTGTGGAAAGAATGTTTATTGAAAAATAGAAGTTCATCATCCTCCGTAAGGGCGAATATTTTGGCGTCATTTGGATATGTGAAGTGGTGCCAAAATTCAGAAGTGCTAAAATCTCTACTCCAATGAAAGTCTTGAGTTCCTTTTTCCCCGTTATTTAATGACCAAATGTCGTATGAATGATCACTGCATTTATGGACAATGCACAAGGATCCTCCCAAGACCCTAAGTTGATAGTTTGACTCGCTCGAGTATCTGTCCAACGGCCAATTATTTATGAAACAAGGAAGTGTCAAGGAGATCGTACTGAACTTTTCTTCTGCCAAATCAAAAGCCACAATATTTCCTTGGGTGAGGTCTACCCAATGAAGAGCTCCTTTCACAAATACGCTTGGAAAAGTTGGCTGTAGCATGTATGTGATTTCGCTAATATATCTCAACCCTTTGACACTGCCAACAGTGTATACCTAAACCCATTTTCGAACATCTCCAGTAATTTTGTGGATTTTAACAACCTTGTATTCATTTGTGAAAGGAAGGTAGCCAAATCCACATACAAAATAATCATATATAGATACTTAATCTTGTATCACTCAATTTCGGAAGTAGAAGATATTCTTTTAAAACAGGGTTACATAGATAAATAAGTTCATCCGTGTAAGATTTGTATTCGACATCCCGAGAAATACAAACCAAACCATTGCAAGAACCAAGAATTCTATAAATTTTTGACCCATCCGTAGGGACTAGGTTGATCCTTGTATATTTCATGTAGAACGATATGGAGCATAAGTAGCTACCACTATGTGCAGTAGAGAACAGAAGACATCTGTTGGGAGT